>JAKUCM010002328.1:0-35447 GCA_023374145.1 Lepidium sativum | reverse complement strand
TAACCTTTGAGAGCGACTACATTTGATGTTAAAACAAGCATATCTACAATGAAGATCATAGAAACCGATAATTCCCAAACCTGTAACCAGTATCACATACATCACATTTTAACATTTCACAAACTTCTATCTTCTTTGGAATCATTGGTTAAAGAGCAAGATTCTGATAAGTTCGTATGAAACATACCAGCATAGCAAATAGAAAGACTTTGACATAACTCGAGATCAAGATCCCCAAAAGAATCTCTTTTCCTCTGCAAATCATATACAAGCTTATTCATGGCACATAAAGATCAAATATCGCCAAAACATGTATATATATATATATATATATATACCTGGAAGCTCGGACTGACTTAACCAGCATACTCTTAACACCAAGTGAAAATGATAAAGCAAATGCCAAATTCACAGATAGAACATTACTCAGAACCTGTTAAATGCATATACAAGTTTTATGTTTCATTTACTAACACACTCTTAAACCAAATTTTCTGCAGTTTTCAAAGACAAAGAAGAAACAAACCTCTAGAGATTCAAGAACAAAGCTCAATGATTCATCATTGGTTCTTCGCAGTAGCAAGCTTCTATCTTTTGGAATTGTTAAAGGCTCTCCAAATTGAGTATTGTACACTATAATTATATAAAAATGAAAGGATACAAGTATCTAGAAGAAGATAAGCCAAGACCAATTTCCATAACAAATGCTGCCAAATTGTGAAATCTTCTGAAGATCAGATAACTGTAGATTCATTTATATCTATTTAGAATCAAACTTGAAACAGTTTGAGCATTCAAACTACAATTATAGTAAAAGAGATCACACAGAATTTGGTTTCACCTGAACATTTGGGGTTTGTTGATTCAATACATTGTAGAGAATGTGTCTATAAGCCTTTGTTTTGTGAAGAATCAAGTCGAAGAAAACAATCTGATAAAAGCAGAACAAAGATGCAAATAATAACCAATTGATGAATAAAGCTGAGAATTTTATAGATATAAACACAGACCATTAGCTCACACTCGACATATTCGTCAGCTACTTCCTCGCAATTTTCCTACCAAAATCATACAAAAAGATGTGAAATTTGCGAATTAGCAGTAGAAAGTTAAGAACCCTAATTAAATTAGGTTAAAAATTTGAAAAGCTTACACATTTCATGAGACGAAAGTATCCAGGAGAGTATTGAATGATCAAGGATTTAACTTTATGGCCACACTCTACACATCTCTTCTCTCTCGCCATCTCGCTTTCTCTCTGTTTCGCTCTCTTCTTCTTCAGTAGCAGTCTGGTTTCGGATCTGGGTACCAGATCGGATCTCTCTTCGGGTATTAAATTGAGCCCAATGGGCCTTTGTTGGATTCTTACAATGTTTTTTCCTGATCTTCTGTAAAATCAAAGAGGCACAAGAAAATTAGACCAAAGATCCAGAGAAGCTAGTCTCAAACCTGAGCAATAGTATGTGAACCAACAAATTCTTCAAGTTCTTTATCCATATATTTAGAGAAAAATATTTCCCCACTTTATTTATTTATTATAAGTTATTATGTTAATATTCACTTTTTGATAATAATTTTATTAATTTATCTCAAAAGTTTCAATGGGAATTAGGAAGAATAGATTTTTAAAATATTTTGTTTTCAGTGAAGATCTCAAAACTTGTAACTGAGATAAAATATGAACAATGAATCGAATTTTCGTTTTCAGCTTTGTAATAGATTTGACATTTAAATGTTCTAACTTATTATGCCATTTCGACATATCACACACCAAATAAGAATAACTTCCATTCATAATCTCAAGTACAAACAAATTCCTCTTACAAAAATTTTTACTAACATATACCCCATTTTAGTAAAACCATTCTAGAGCATGTACAACATGTATAATACTACTAGCCATTAATAGAGTATTAGAGATCAAATTTCTATGCATATTACGCACAAAGAAAGTCTTAGTGAGAGTTAGAGTTCTCCCTGATGAAAGCTTTAGCTAAACTTCTCCAATTTCTAACAATTTTAATGCACTAGCATCACCGAGAAGCACAATGTTGTTTGGTGATTCATCCAACTCTTGAAAAGTGATTTCAGATTGCATATGTCGTGAGTTGATCCTGAGTCTACAATCTATTGAATCACATATTTAGTAGCATGAACTTCAGTCTCTACAGCCACCAAGTCTTCTGTGAGAGGAGCCTTTGCTTCTCATTCTGGTTTAGGTGCAGCTGTACAATCTTATTTCTTATGTTCAGGTTGATTGCAATTCCAACATTTCAATTTCTTCTTGAACTCCACAATTTGCTTAGTTGAGTTCTTATTATGTTCTTTGCATTCTTTGACCTTTTCTTGTTGTTATCATCATTACTCTCCACAAGATTAACATCAAGTTTATGAGAAATTGTCACAGAGTCGTTACTCGCATATTAACGATTGGTATCTTCAATCATTATGTAAGAAATCAGCTCATCGAGATTCTTCTTCTTCTTCATCTCATGTTTGAGATTTAATCGGTAATTGTTCCAAGATGCAGGCATCTTATTTATCAATACCAGCACATCAAGATTGTTATCAATCATCATATTTTCAGCTTGGATGCGAGAGACAATAGCTTCATAGTCATGAAGCTATTCAAGAATTGGAAGATGGTCTCGCATCATGAACAAAGTCCGTCTAGAATTCACGTACTGCTTTTTTCCTTCGCCTTCCATGTCATATTTCTTCTCCATATTTTCCCATATCTCCTTAGCTGACTTCGTTTATCACATACTGTAATCTATTTTCATGGAAGAAGAAAATAAGCAATGAGCTAAGAAAGAAGTCGCAAAGTCGTGGAGAGAAGTCTATTGTACTTAAGCAAAGAGTTTCCATATCATGTGAAAGATATGCTAAAAGTGTTAACTCTGTAGTTTGAAATCGTTTCATGGAGATTCAACTTGTTAGTCTCAAGGAGAAGAAGAAGAAAGAAACAAGATTTAAATGAAGAAGAGAAATTAGAAGAACAGATCTCAAAACTCCATTGAAGATGAACTTAAAAGCTCTCTTTCTGTTACGAAATCTCCAAATCCAATACATGATAGTTTGCCCATGCAAAAAATAAAAGAGGAAATGAGAAATGGACAAGTTGCACTTGAGAAGTATGTCATTACCAAGGCATTGACCAAGTCACCAGAAGCATCCAGATTCCAAAAGCCAACCACATTCAGGTGAGTATGAGAGCCTATTATTCACATTATTGCTCACCAATATTATGCTTAACAATTTGTAGTTTTCACATTTTCCCGAACTCATGTCGCTTTCAGAATGAGGAAACGTGGTTGTAAAGATTCAGGGAACAAGTCCTGAGAGGTTAACTGAGTGTTTAGGACTTGACCCGACAAAGGTAAATCTTTCATTTAAGCTAATCTCCAATTCTATATATAATGATTGGAAATAATGTGTTATTTTGTTTTTTTGGTCGTTTTCTATAGTATCAAAGCAGGTCAAACGCTACGACGAGCATTGATCCTTCTACATCACTCTTGTTTTCTACAAGCAATGAAGAAAGGTAATAATATCTTAATTCCATTTTTAGTTTGCTTTCATGCTTCCTTCCTATGATATATTTTCACTAATTTGCGTTATTCTTAATATTCAATATATGCAACTATTAGATGATGGCACTTTAGCCATTAATCTCATACGTTCGGGGTTTAGATCAAATTCCTCTTACAAAAAGTTTTACTAACATATACCCCATTTCTAGTAAAACCATTCTACCAGCATGTACAACCTGTATAATATTACTAGCCATTAATAGAGTACTAGAGATCAAATTTCTATGCATATTACGCACAAAGAAAGTCTTAGTGAGAGTTAGAGTTCTCTGTGATGAAAGCTTTAGCCAAACTTCTCCAATTTCTAACACTTTTAATGCACTAGCATCACCGAGAAGCACAATGGTGTTTGATGATTCATCCAAGCTCTTGAAAAGTGATTTCAGATTGCATATGTGGTGAGTTGATCCTGAGTCTACAATCTATTAAATCACATATGTAGTAGCATGAACTTCAATCACTACAGCCACCAAGTCTTCTGTGAGATGATCCTTTGCTTCTCATTTCTGTTTAGGTGCAGCTGTACAATCTTATTTCTTATGTTCAGGTTGATTGCAATTCCAACATTTCAATTTCTTCTTGAACTCCACAATTTGCTTAGTTGAGTTCTTATTATGTTTTTTACATTCTTTGACCTTTTCTTGTTGTTACCATCATTACTCTCCACAAGATTAACATCAAGTTTATGAGAAATTGTCACAAAGTTCTTACTCGCATATTAATGATTGGCATCTTCAATCATTGTGTAAGAAATCAGCTCATCGAAATTCATCATCTTCTTCTTCTTCTCATGTTTGAGCTTTTATTGGTAATTTTTCCAAGATGCAGGCATCTTATCTATCAATACCAGCACAACAAGATTGTTATCAATCATCATATTTTCAGCTTGGATGCAAGAGACAATAGCTTCATAGTCATGAAGTTGTTCAAGATGGAAGATCGTCTCGCATCATGAACAAAGTCCATCTAGAATTCACGTACTGCTTTTTTCCTTTCTCTTCCATGTTATATTTCTTCTTCATATTTTCACATATCTCCTTCGCTGACTTCGTTTATCACATACTGTAATCCGATTTCTTGGAAGGAGAAAATAAGCAATGAGCTAAGAAAGAAGTCACAAAGCCGTAGAGAGAAGTCTATTGTACTTAAGCAAAGAGTTTCCCTATCCTGTGAAAGATCCAAGAAGAGAATGCTAAAAATGTTAACTCTGTAGTTTGAAATCGTTTCGCGGAGATTTCAAATTGTTAGTCTCAAGAATAAAAGAGATTAGAAGAAAAGATCTCAAAACTCCATTGAAGATGAACTTAAAAGCTCCCTTTCTGTTACGAAATCTCCAAATCCAATACATGATAGTTTTCCCATGCAACAGATAAAAGAGGAAATGAGAAATGGACAAGTTGCACTTGAGAAGTATGTCATTACCAAGGCATTGACCAAGTCACCATAAGCTTATCCATATTCTAAAAGCCAACCACGTTGAGGTGAGTATGAGAGCCTATTATTTCACATTATTGCTCACCAGGATTATGCTTAAAAATTTGTAGTTTTCACATTTTCCCGAACTCAGGTCGTTTTCAGAATGAGGAAACGTGGTTGTAAAGAAGGTTTCAATGCTAAGGATACCATATCATATATAATCTGCTATGAACAGGTTCCCAACACTGAAGACCAGTTTATTACTATCCAGATACCAAATATGTCTTTCTACTAAATATCTTACCCTTTCTCATTGCAAGGTAATACTAGCTTAGCAAGCTTAGCATGGATTGTCGAACGTGCTAGGCATCTTGATGAGGTGAAAGCAGACGACAATACATGGTTGGTTAACATAGATTACTACTTGGCACTGCAGATTCATCCGGTGGTATCTCGTTTATGCGCGGAGATTCAGGGAACAAGTCATGAGAGGTTAGCTGAGTGTTTAGGACTTGATCCGACAAAGGTAAGGCTTTCATTTAAGTTAATCTCCAATTCCATATATAATGATTGGAAATAATATGTTCTTTTTTTTTTGTTTTTTGGTCGTTTTCTATAGTATCAAAGCAGGTCAAACGTTATGACGAGCATTGATCCTTCTACATCACTCTTGTTTTCTACAAGCAATGAAGAAAGGTGATAATATCTTATCCCATTTATAGTTTGCTTTCATGCTTCCTTCCTATGATATATTTTCACTAATTTGCGTTATTCTTAATATTCAATATATGCAACTATTAGATGATGGCACTTTAGCCATTAATCTCATACGTTCGGGGTTGGATCAATGGTACCAATATCAGGTATGAGTTGTTGATGATTGGACCAAATTATGGTCGGATAGGGTTGGACAGTGTGCATCGCGGCTCTAATACCACATTAGAATATAAGCTTCCAACTCAAAATCAGTTGACAATGATTAAAGATGCCCATATCTCATAATCCTATAGAAGATTCTTTCTAGTTTCCGATGTGAGATAATATTTTCTAATAGCAACAACCTAATTACCATAAATCCCATTCCAACTAAGGATTCTTGTGGTTCTAGAGGATCCAGCTACAGGAGAACCAGGAACGGAGAGCTTTAAAAGCGCATATATGAAGGTTGTGAGCCGTTAGCATTATCATGCCCTAGCTGCTCAACTACTTTCAACTATCTATCGATTACTAGCTCAGTTTGTACGTCGATCAATAACGAATCTGGAACATATGAAACTAATTCTATATTCTGGCTAAAACTGCATTGCCAAAATGCGAAGCAGAATGTAGCACGAGAAGAATATCCCATGCAATTATAGCTAACCAAGTAGGCAATGTATCCTTTTGATTTGGCCTATAGAACAAATGCTTTGGTGATTAACTTATTAATTATGCATTTTAGGTGAAAAGGCAAATTGATGGGTTTGTGTCAATGTACTACAAATGCATAATGATGGTGCACATAAAACCTTCTCACTTGCCTAGTTTATATCCATTATTCTGAACACCTGTGTTAGTAAGTATACTTACAAAATATTTCTTATACATTTTGCCTTTATATATATATATATATATATATATATAAAATTTATGTCTTTTGTTATTAATAAAACTTATGTAAAAACCTTAATGATGGATGTTTATACATAATTAATTGTCAAATTTTAATCATATTTTCATGATTTTAATATTTTATTGAATTTAAGTATTTTTAGCTTAAATTATTTTATTGTTAATTTAATAACCATATTTTATACTTTTTTACTTTTTTTAATCATTTATTACAATTTTGCATTATTTTAAATATCGGAATTTACAGTTGCGACCAAACACTAATTTAACTAGTGACGAAACAACAATACTTAATTTTGGTTTCTAATTGTTTTTGCCAAAAGAACATGACCTTATTTGACTGTTAAAATCACTTTTAAACATTCTAACCTAACATTTATCTTAATATAAACCTTTTTTAGAGAACTCAACTTAATTTGTTCCTAACATATGGTAGAAATTATTTACATCTCCTTGATAACAAGAGAGAAATTTATCACCTTTATATTAACCCAAAAAAACAAATCTCACCTTTATCTGTTAATTATATCTGTTATTTTTTTTTGCCAACAATTATGTGTTATTTCTTTAAGTTTGTTATTTTTTTTTTTGCAAATGGCATCTAACCTACTAGCATGCGATAAGTCCACTTAAAACAGTGCATTTGCATAATTCGGGATCGAGTCCTCCTGCCTACATTATGTAGAAATTTGGCTATTGGACCGGCTAATTGTGACCCAATATAAACTGCTGTTGATGAAGAAAAAGTTTTTTTTTTTTTTTTGTGCGAGTAATTATCTTTCTCGGATAATAGATTATTTGACAAAGAATTATAAATCCATTAAAATACCAACTTGAATAAATATTTCCCCACTTTCATTTATACTATATTTTAAGTTATTAAGTTGGTTAATGTTCATTAATGTATATATCACTTTTCAGTAATAATTTTGTTTTTGTTAATTTATCTCAAAGAGTTTAATGGAAGTTACAAGGCATAGATTTTATAGATTTTTTCGTTTCCAATGAAGATCTCAAATTCTGTAATTGAGACAATATATGAACATAGAATAGTCTTAAAGACAAAACATTAAACGAAGTTAAAAAGAAAAAAAGAAAAAAAAAACAATGATACCCAAACAAATTGGATATTCTCTTACACAAGTACGGTCGTACGGTTACAAACTTACAAGCAATCAATCAAAATAAGAAACCTAACAAAGAGAGTTAAAAAAAAATTAGAAGAAAAATTATTTTTGGGATAAAGTAAAAAAAAGAAAGAACATATCAAACCTTTAGTATTTCTTTTTCTAAATTATTATTAAAATCTGAAAATGTCCTTCCATAGCTTGTCTTCTTTGTTTCCATAACCTACAAATCTCTTTACACCAAGCAATGACAACAGTAACCAAACAAACTAAAATTGGACCATGGGTTAGATAGAGAGATAGACTTTAAATTGACACTGCCTATAATAATGTACCATGAAACTTTGTCAGCTTAGCTAGAGATATAGGCACACAGAGAGTACAATTCGTAAAATTTATAAGCAATTTTCTCCTTCCCAATTATATATTTCAAACTAAAGCTATAAAAGTTGAGATTTAATGATGAACATTTCGAGAGTGCCTTTCGTAAGTAGTTAAATATCTGTATCTACCATTTTTTCATATCAGAACTTGACTCGTATTAAGATTTATTGACAAACATTTTGGGAGTATTATTTGTTAGTAGTTAGATATTTGTATTTACAGATTTTTCTATCAGAATTTGACTCAATTTATGAATGTCCGTGTAATATTATTTTGGAGAGTTGGGTTATGAATTCGAGCTCCACGGTCTAAATTGTTGACAAAAAGCTATGGATGAATAATTTTGGTTTAAGGATTGGTGTTTTTATGCATCTCCATATGAATTATATGTTTATTTATTTTTTTGTCAAAAAATCTACTGGGGTATGGGATTCGATCTCTAGTGTCTTGAAGATTTGTAAAGTGATTACACCAGTAAGCCACCTGTTCTCGGCGGATAATTGTTTATTTATAAAAGCTTAATATAATATTGAAAGGTAGGGTTTTTGTTTTCAACATGGTAACCAAGGTTTAAGGATCAATACGTCGAAACAAAGCCTCCAAACCAAACATTTAAAAACCAATATAGATATAAGCCCGGTTAATTTCCTTACTTCAATCCAATTCCCCAATATTGATATTAAAGTTTGAATTAATTAGCTAAAAAACAAATGTAAGAGAGAATTAATTAAACAAAATGGTGAATAAATAATTACTTTTCTGTCTTCAAAACATTAAAGACTTCCCTTTCCTTTTATATTCTTCATCATCACTTAGCTGCATAACCGAAGAAGAAGCACCCATTTCACCAAATGGCGATCTCCAAGATGATTGATCATCGTCTCTGATCACAACCGGAGACGATAAAGAGTATCCTACCACTCCCATTTCGCCACGTGTCTCCCCTGAAGAAGAAGACTCCTCCACATCAACCCCAAATAGTCTCAGCTTCTTCACCGTTGATGGCTGAGTAGGCATTGGAAAAACCGGAACTGAATCATAAACCAATGGCTGAGATCTACCAAGATTCCATTGATGATGATCTAACGGTGATCCTGCATAGAAACGTCCTCCATTCACAACTCTACCATAACCATACCCTAAAAACTCTCTTCCTTGATGAAACGGTAGAAAACTCCGGTAACTTGGCATGGAATATGCCGGAGATCCAAAAATGTAATTGTGGTGAATCATGTCGACTCTATGCCTCCAATCAATGAACATTATCTTCCTTCTTTGCCCTGATTCATCGGTAATGTAGCCACGGTGAAAGGAAGCAATATCTCCGGCTATAAGTTTCTTCTCTTTAACAAAACGATTCCAACCTCTAGTGATCACATAGCTTTGACTACTACTCCAATAACAATAACGAAACCTCCACATCTTACCGTTTTTGTCTTGAAAATCCAACACGGTTTCCTTTTGATTCTCATCGTCTAAAGTGAAGTAGTTCTCTGCATGTTGCTTTGGAATCACTAACCGGTTTAGTTTCCCAACATCACTTGGTGTCAACACTTTGTCAAACATGTGTTCTCTCATCTCCGAGTTGTAAAAGTAGTTGTTGTTGTAAGTGAATTCTTGATTAGAGTTCCTCATTGACATTATCCAATTTAGATCTTCTAAAAAAGTTGGAGAAGATTGCTTTCTCAAGTCAAGATCTTGTAAGTACCCAAATTTTCATATGTGGGTTATAGAAAAAAGATAAACCAATTCAAGATCTTTCAAAAAGTATTCAACTCACAAAAATCACGCGTTTTTAGATAGAAAAATTTGTCTGAAATACAACTGGAATTCGTCGATTAGGATTAGTTTTATGGATCTGATGAGTGTTTCTTGACAAAATCCTTCAACACATGTGAGATAATATTATTAAAAAACAAAGAAAATTCACTACCACAAAACTAAGAAATGAGTTAAGAAGAAAATCATATATCAAAAAAGAAAGAATTAGTGAAGAACAAACAAAACCCTAGAATCCAGAAGAAGAAGACAGACGTACTGTTTATGTTTGATTCTTCTTCTGATCTTTTTCGTTGACTCCAAAAGATTCAAATAAACAAATATGAAATCAATGGCTAATTTTTTGAAGTGATTCTCTCTCTTTTTCTCTCAAAAAGTATGAAAAAACTAGTGGCTTTAGAGATTTTTCTTCGATGATAAAGATGAAGATCACAAATTAGAGAAGAGTAAAGGGACCCATGAATGATGTGGTTCGAGTCATGTGAGAGCTTTCTTGTCCTTTTCACTTAGCTATAGACTTGGGATAACTCTACCTATTTATATACATATAACAATCTATGTGTATTGGTTTAAGACAAGTGTGTCAATGTTTTGTGAGACTATTTTGATCTCTTCTTTATGTATATCAGATCTTTTGTATTTATTAATTCTCTTTGTTTCTTCTAATTGGTTATTTTTAGCTAATTGAATTAAATTTTCATATATTATAACTAATCTGTGTGCACAAAAAATAGAAAACCGGTCAAAAGTATACTATTAAGATATAAATTTACTAAGATTTTGCTTCACATATGTAAGAAGAACAGGAACTAATTTATAAATAGATTACATGATAAACATTAGATTAGATATTTAATACCTTTATCCATACTTGTATGACAATTATATGTACAAATATCATAGCAATTAATAACTTGACAGACATAAGACCAGATTTTTTTTTTATTAGGAAATCATCAGAATGTATCTCAACTAAATGATTTCGAATCTCCAATATGAAAAATATTATTTCTGTATCAAAATATATTATGTATAAGCTTTTTTATTTAGATTTTATTCATTTACGAAACTACAATTTGTAAATATTTAAAATTTCTCGATTTTATATTTAAATATACTTAGATCTTGAAAATCTGTAACTTTAAAATTTGGTAAAGTTATAATGAGAAGATTTTTTTTTTTGACTAAAAGACCCGAAATGTAAACTAATTTCCTCCACAATGAATATATATGTATCCATACAGTGTAATTATTTTAGTTATCCAAAATATATAAAAAGATTGTTTTTATGAATACTAAAGTTGTTAAAAGAAAATCTAAAAAAGCTTTGAAATTTTTATACAATGATATCTTCAAAATAAAGTATTGTTTTGTAAATTTTCTAAGTTGTGGTCATTTTAATTATTAATAGTGAATATTTTGAAGAATTTTCTGAGTGAAAATTTGAAAAGGTTGTATATTATATGAAAAATAGGGTTTTTAGCAAAAAAAAACTTTTTGAAGTTACAGTATTTTAAAAAAATTTCTTACTTTTAAAAATATAAGTAATTAATGTGAAACCATTAATAATACTCCCTCTGTTTTTTTACTTGATGTTTTAGGTATTTCACACATATTAAGAAATCATTAATTATTTTATTTTTTCTAAGCAAAATATAATTTATCACAAATTCCAAAATATTTAATTAATCACAAATCAATCTGCAGAATTTAAAGACTCAAAAATACCAAAAGTGCAATAAATTTTGCATAGAAATCTTAAAACATCAACTAAAAATAAACAAATTTTATTTCTAAAACATCAACTAAGACAGAGAGAATTTATAATATTAATATAAAAATAGTTGAATAAGTCTTCAATAAAAAAAAACAAAGTACCGAGTTAAATGAATCGTACCCGACAAAATATTATAAATAGACTCTAAACTTATATGTCCAAAAAATTGAATATAAACTCGTACTAGAATCGAATCAACTTCTTTAATTTGCACATGTTTTAACCAGTTTTTACGATCACATAAATCGTAAAGGTTCAAATCGACTATATATATCATGGAATTTCACCTTATAAATTTAATAGTAGTGACTATAAGTTATACTATATAATATTCATTACTTAACATAATTAACATGCATTTTTGGAGACGAAATATAAAGTTGAAGTACCTAAGTAACTTTGTCCAATTCTTCTAATTATAAATCAAGTCTCAAGTGGAAAGTAGGTTTGGGACCATGTTTTGTAGTACCTAAAATTATTTACATTACTAACATTAAAACACAATAAAACATTTTAAAATCAAATATATATATATATATATATATATTGTAAAAAGTCGAATTGATAACATGAAAATATATCAACAAACGATTAGAGTGAGGACCAGTGGACCATAATTCATCCATATAGGGTTTGTTTGTCGCAAAAGAGCCTCCCACGCTTTTCCTTCACACAATGACACAAATATTATTTATTTATTTATCACATATGATTAATTTTTGTTTTTGTTATTACATATCTTCAAAATTGGGGATCATATCTATGGGTCCTTTTTGATATTTTTTTCATAATTATCTTACAAGCATGGAAAATATTGTTAGGGGAAAAGTTTGGTCCCCTTTAGGAAGCAACGATTATGAAATTTCGTGGTACGTGTTAATAAATAAGAAAATGATATAATTTTGTTACATATATTTATACGTATGTATTGTCAATATCATTTTGTGTGTATTGTCATAATATTATGTACTTATTTGTTAAGAATGCAGACAATCACTACAAGAAAACACGCTTTTTGCGCAAAAAGAAACGCCCTTGCGATGACAACATAAATGTCGCAATTTGTGTGTCGCAAACATAGATTCCTAGCATAGACGTCGCAAGGCTTGCGAGGGAAAGAAAATGTCGCAAAGGCCTAGCATAATTCCGTGTCGCAACGGCCTAGCACTCCCTGCGACGCCCTTGTGGTAGCGCGCCCTGTGACTCTCTTGCAAGGGCGAGCTATGCGACGCCCTTGCGGGAGCGCGCCCTGCGACTCTCTTGCAAGGGCGCGACCTGCGACGCCCTTGCAGGAGCGCTCCCTGCGACGCTCTTACGGGAGCGCGCCCTGCGACTAATTAAATAATGGATACTAAAAAACTAATTAATGTAAGCATAGTCAATGATAAATTGATAAATTGATAACATACATACATTTTTCATGTTTGGAGCAAATGTAGCTCATTTGCATTTGAGTATCACCATCGAAAAATTTTTACTATAGTTTTTTCTATAATAATTTAATCAATAAAATTTAATCTATAATCCCAACATAAAATACGATTACATAAAATACGATTACATAAAATTAGTATCTAATTAGAATTTAGGTATTTCGGTTATTCTCTTAACCATTTAATATGTATAATGTTTGGATCCGAATAGATAATTGGAATTTTGTATTCCTATAAAATAAGAAAATTGGAACATAACAGAGTTTTCATCTTAAAATGGACATGACTACTCATACACTAAGCTAATATTTAACAAATAATTTGGAAATGTATAACAATGATAATCTATTTTCTCCTCGAAACAAAAATATAGGTTTTGAATAGTGAATACAAAATGCAAATTATGCAGAACAGATGCAAATAATATTAATTTTTTTGATTTATATTTGTTGGAATACAAAATTCATAATAATCAAAATTTCTTTTAATAAATAAAGAGATATACAAACTAGAACCAATTGATCATGAATGTTATAATAAAACCAAAACGCAACTTTAGTTCTATAAAAGCAACACGTTAGATTATGTTAACTACTTTCGTTTCCGCCAAACAAAATTGTTTTTATTTTATATCATTTAGAAGGAGATGACATGTTTTTTTTTGTCAATATTAGGTCATAAATGGCCGGCTCATTAGCCAAGTTCTTGTAAATGCAAGTGGGAGGACTCGATCCAAATATATGTAAGTGCACATGCTTTTTGTGAACTTACCACATGCCACTAGACTAAATGTCATTGGAGATGACATGTTAGAAATGTTTTTACAGGAATTAGTTGAAACATTTAATTGATATATTTAGCTACTAAAAATATATTTTGGTTTATTTTATTTTAATATTATTAATGTGGATTAAGGAACCACAAATACTAATATAAGTCAAATATAATAAACAAACTAACTAATGTATTATTTAAGTATGTATTATTTAAGTGCATATAAATAGTGTGAATGGTATGTGATTCTATACTATCTATTCATCGTTATATTAATTATATGTAAATGATAATATGTAAATTAATTAATATATTATATATATATACTATCTAATGTATTATATATGCAAATGACATCTACTTTAGTGGCAAACGGTAAGTCTCGGGACCGAGTCCCCATGCCTACATTATATATGAATTTGGATATTGAGCCGGTCAGTTGTACTCCAATATAATTTACCGTTGACAAAAAAAAATGTATTATATATAACAATTAATATATACATATATATATAATATGTAGATTGGGAGAAAAACATTAAGTATGTATATTCCTCTTTTTCTTTTTTTCTTTTTAATTTCCTGTAATAAAAGTGTGTGATTGGAAAATTTAAATGCAGATAACTTCAAGTATATTTAATTTGTAACTATCCTTGTAACCATTCAAAGCTATAGTATCAAAAATCCTTAGAAACTTACCTTCTAATCGTATATCCATTGAGTCAAAGTTATAATCCTACTTAGATATAAAATCGAAAAAAGTTCTTCACCACTTGTCAATTTCTTATCTCTGATTCTGCAAATCTAATTGAGATCTGGATTTCAGAGAAATCCAAATTAGATTGGGGACTCTTCTAGAATTGACAGTAACAGATATATCTTAAAGAGTCTGGTTCCATTGAAACGAAACCAAAGCTTCAAATTACAACAGACAAAAGATCTAAAGACAGTGTTTCAATATTACAATACAAAGTGTATAAAAAGTTCAGACAAAAGAAAACAACAGAAGCGTTAAAGCCAATAATTCAAAACCTCAAAAGTTCTTGTTTTTTTCCCTGTAACAAATTCTGACATTGCAGAGCAAAAAATGGCAAGAATGTTCTTGAAGAATGACTTTTTGTTTATCTTCTCAGGGTGTGAAGAATGTACTCAGCGTAAAGGTCCCTAAGATGATTTCAAAACCAAAGAATTGTTCAAAAGATGAGTTCACAAAAATGTAATCTTTGAAGTAAAAGAAGAAACTTTACATTGAGTATTGAATGGCTTCAATAGCAGGAATAGGTGGTAGAAAATCATTCACTGCAACTTCCTTGTTCTCATTCTTCTTGTCTGTTAAAATTTAGTTAAGGAAGCAAAGGAAAAGCAACACTAAGATTGAAGATTTAAGTAAATAAGGATACAGTCTTCAAAGAATCGACGAATTTCAGATAGACGATGAGGAGGAAGTTCTTTGATGTCAGTGATATGTTTATATTCAGGATCATCAACGCAAACTGCAATGATCTTGTCATCTTTTTCACCCTTTATTTTCAAACACAAACACTCAGAGTTAGCTACTGTTTACTGCTTATAACATCAACCAAACAAAACTAGAGAGCTTTGTATGTTTACCTGATCAATCATGGGCATTAAACCAATAGCTCTAGCACGCAGAAAACAACCTGGAAGCACAGGCTCCTGTACAAAAACAGGATTGGTTCAGTCTCTGATTTTGTTTTTGTTATATGGTCTTAAGGTAAGACTCAAACCTGCATGATAACTAGAACATCCAAAGGATCATTGTCTTCACATAATGTGCGAGGAATAAAACCGTAGTTATGTGGATACACAACTGATGAATACAGAATCCTATCAACCTGAGAGACAAATCAAAGCGTTTGAGATTGATTTCCCCAATAAGATCATCAAAACATCATTCTCAAGGTTTGATCTTTTTCCTTTTTACCTTGATGAGTCCTGTTTTTTTGTCAAGTTCATATTTTACTTTACTCCCCTTTGAGATCTCAATAACCTGATCCATCATCATTCAATAAGATCTTATATAAGACTCTTACCACATTGAAAATCGTTGGAGCTCCAGGTCCTAAGACAAAGAAATTTTTAGTATATAAGACTAATCACAAGCTAATAAGACTCAAAAACACAGATAATCTAGTGACTTGTACCGATCTCAAGATCATGCCATGGATGTGCAGCAACAGATCTCTTAGACAAAGATGAGAGAATCCTCTCGTTTAAACGTGGAGTTGGTCTCTGAAGCCTCCTCTCAGAGTGATTCCCGTTCACTTCTTCTTCACTCATCTAATAACAGACCAAAACACAAACCAAATTTTACAATCTCTAAGTCGATTTCACTCAAAAGCTTCAACATTTAAATCAGATTCTCACAACAATATATCAACCAAACCCCAATCACTTAGAAACTGTATCAAATTTGTTCCTTTCCTTATAAATTTCGAGTTTTGAAGCAGAATCATGAGGATTAAACATCAACACACATCAAAATTTGAGATCTAAGAACAAATTAAGACAATAAAAATAAAAGTCTTACCTTTGGAATCGTTAGGAGAAAGAACAGAACAATTTTGCGGAAAGTTGACGAAGAAAAGAAAAGAGTGAAGCGCGTGTTATTCAATTGCGAGCTATAAACGTTTATTTATAGAACGCGATAAAAACGGATTAAGCTTTCTTAATTACGTAATTAAGTGATTAGTTAAAATCTGGGGCCCACCGTAAAACACTAATCTCAGTCTCTTTGCCAATTCTCCAACGAACACGTGGCACTCTCCACTTTAACTATATAACCTTAGTGAGGAATGTTCAGACAAACGCAAAGAAAGTAACCAAAACTATTGTAAGAATGGCTATAAGCAGAATCGCGATTGGAACGCCAGGAGAAGCTAGCCATCCGGACGCGATTCGAGCGGCTTTCGCGGAGTTTTTCTCGATGGTTATATTCATTTTCGCCGGTCAAGGAGCCGGAATGGCTTACGGAAGCATACCTACACCTGCAGGACTCGTAATCGCGTCTTTATCTCATGCGTTTGCGTTGATTGTAGCGGTTTCCGTTGGAGCAAACGTTTCAGGCGGCCATGTGAATCCTGCGGTTACATTTGGAGCGTTTATTGGAGGAAACATAACGTTATTGAGAGCTGTTTTGTATTGGATCGCGCAATTACTTGGAGCAGTCGTAGCTTGCTTGTTACTCAAGGTAAGTACTGGCGGTTTGGAAACCGCGGCTTTATCGCTATCTTATGGAGTTACTCCATGGAACGCAGTCGTTTTAGAGATTGTAATGACGTTTGGATTAGTTTACACTGTTTATGCTACTGCCGTGGATCCCAAGAAAGGTGATATTGGAATCATTGCTCCTTTAGCTATTGGGTTAATCGTTGGAGCTAATATCTTAGTCGGTGGTCCGTTCGATGGCGCGTCGATGAATCCGGCGGTTGCGTTTGGTCCGGCTGTGGTTAGCTGGACTTGGACGAATCATTGGGTCTATTGGGTTGGTCCGTTTATTGGCTCAGCCATTGCAGCTATTGTTTATGATACTATCTTTATTGGCTCTGATGCTCATGCACCACTTCCTTCTAATGATTTTTAAACTAGGGTTTGTTCCTTGTTACACAAGATATCTTTTTTTTTGTCAACTAATCTAGTGGCTTTTAAATCTCACTTCTACTACTGTAGGTATGAGGTTCGATCTCTGATGTCTTGAAGATTTGTAAAGTAACTACAGTACTAGACCACATGTTCTCGGCCGCAAGATATCTATTTTTGTTTTTCATTCTCTAATGAGTCGTTTTTTCTTCTTCTTAATTAGTTAATTTTACTTACTTTTGTGGCTTTTAATTAATTAATAAGACTGTAAACGGTATCTAGTGGCAGACGGTAAGTCCACTTAAGGTAGCACATTTGCATAATGTGGAATCAAATTTCAATACTTATATTACGTATGAATTTGACTATTGGGCCGGCCAATTGTCGCCAAATATAATATGCGGTTGACAAAAAGAATAATTAATTAATAAGATTGTTGGAAATTCTTACATTATTAAATTAATTATACGTGTGTTTACGTAGTCTTATGTCACACGTAAGAAATCATGTAAATCGAATTTTATTAAGGCATATTCTTGAAATTGTGCTTCCATTGTAAAAGAATTAATTTAGACGATCCAAGTTATTAACCAATCGAATGGTACCAAGAGAATTGCTGACACTTGAAATCAATCGAAATTTATGGTAATTTTAGTTGGTAAAGTTGCATACATGAACATTCAAATATTATAATACTAAGAGCACTTACTCAAAATCAGTGTTTATTTTTTCTCAAAAATCAACCATTGAATTAAAAAAAAACATAATTTATAATCTAAATATTCAAATTAGAGTAGACGAAATTAAACTCACACTCTAGTTATAAATTAGATCCGAGTTAAGTTAACTGAATCATCTAACCTTTTAACATTTAATGTTTTATAATTAGATTTTTTTTTGTTAATTACATATTATATTAGACCACAACTACCCGGCCCAATAGCCAAATTCCTACATAATATAAGCAGAGGGAATCGATCCATGATTATATAAATAAGTTGTCTTGAGTGAATTTACCGACCACTATGTTAAGAGCCATTTGCTAATGTTTTATAATTAGATTAGGAAATAAAAATAAAATATTGTTTTTGTTTTTGTGAATGGTAAGTCGAAGCTGAGGACATGTGACCCAGTGGTGTAGTCACTTTACAAATACTCAAAACACCAGATATTAAATCTCCTATCTGCAGTTGTAGGAGCGGGATTTATAACCATTAAGCTAGTTGACAAAAAATGGTAAGTCGATGTCCCGCAATTTGCTCTGAAACGCGTTTGGCAATTGTTTGCACGTTCTCTAAAACGCGTCAATAATTATGATTAGTATCATTATGCATCGTGAAGTTAGAAGAGATATTTTAATGGTCGTACTCGCACGTTAGATATATATATTTCCTGAAAATAACATTCGGATAGTTTTAATATTTTGATAATTTTGATTTTTAATTCGGTTTGGTTTATAGCCGAAAATAAAAAATAACCAAAACTAGAAAAGTGGTCAACAGAAAATATTACAGTTGAAAAAAGTGGTTGATGAGTGTGTAAGTGACACCATACCGAACACGAAGAAATTGGAGGAGGTGATGAACCAACTGAAAACGGCATATGTGGAGGAGGAAGTGTATTGAAAATAAAAAAGTAGAATCTAATGGCTCTAGGAAGGTGATGAAAATACGAAATTTTTTCATGCTAGAGTTAAACAAAGACGGGTGCAAAACCGTATTTCAGGACTAGTCACTAGTCATGACACGTGGGTGACAAAGGAGGAGGATATAGTTCAGGAGGCATCGAAATACTTCACTGAGCTGTTCTCCACGAGTAATGGCCTTCGCAATCAGAATATAGAATTAGAGGGTCGGATTTCGGACCTAGAGAATCAGATTCTAACACGACCAGTAGATGAAATGGAAGTGAAACAGGCTCTTTCTTTGATGAGCCCAGATAAAGCGCCGGGATCTGATGGCTTGACGGCTCAGTTTTACCAATTCTCTTGGGATACTGTTAAAATTGATTTAGTGCGATTGGTTAATAGTTTTCTGGAACAAGGGTATTTTGAGAAATCCCTAAATATGACGAACATTTGTTTGATTCCAAAGACGCCAAGGCCAACTAGGATGGCTGAGTTCAGACCAATAAGTTTATGTAACATCAGCTATAAGATCATCTCTAAAGTGTTATGTTTAAGGCTGAAGAAAGTCTTACCTAAGTTAGTGTCAGAGACGCAATCGGCGTTCGTTGCTGGGCGCCTTATTTCTGACAATATTTTGATTTCCCAGGAGATGATGCATGCTCTCAGAACAAATAGTGGTGTCACGGAGACTTTTATGGCCATAAAGACTGACATGAGTAAAGCGTATGACAGAGTGGAATGGGGCTTCATTCAGTCTCTGTTACTTAAATTAGTTTTTTGTGAAAAATGGGTGCGGTGTATTATGTGGTGTATTACTAGTGTAGAGTACTCAGTGCTAGTGAACGGGACCCCCGGAGGTAGA
This sequence comes from Lepidium sativum, assembly GCA_023374145.1. Lineage (NCBI taxonomy): Eukaryota > Viridiplantae > Streptophyta > Magnoliopsida > Brassicales > Brassicaceae > Lepidium > Lepidium sativum. The sequence continues at coordinate 15,464 of JAKUCM010002328.1, read as the reverse complement.
ATTATACCCAAGAGGGGGTTACGTCAAGGGGATCCTTTATCACCATATTTGTTTATTTTATGTACAGAGGTACTTATTTCAAAAATAAATAGAGCTGTTGCAGATCGTTTCCTGACGGATATCAGTATAGCGCGGGAGAGCCCCACCGTGTCACATCTATTATTTGCAGATGATACATTATTTTTCTGTAAAGCTAGTGCAGTAGAAGCCAGAATGATTCTCAAAATTCTGCATGACTATGAACTGGTATCGGGGCAAAAGATTAACTTCGATAAGTCCTCAATCCAATTTGGTCATAAAGTAAGTCGGACAATTAGAGAAGATGTTCAGACTATTATGGGGATACAGCATACCGGGGGTTTGGGGACATACCTAGGACTATCAGAGAATCTGAATGGATCTAAATCCCAAATTTTTGCATACGTCGCTGAGAGGCTGGAAGCTCGTATAGCTAATTGGACGACACAATTTTTATCGAAAGCGGGCAAAGAGATTTTGATTAAATCAGTTCTCACTGCCTTACCTACTTATACGATGAGTTGTTACAAACTCCCAAAAGCTCTACTACAGAGAGTGCAATCTCCAATAGCACGTTTCTGGTGGGCAAATTCACTGAAACCTATTGGAATTCACTGGAAAAGATGGGAAGAATTATGTCGTCCTAAAAGAGAGGGTGGGTTGGCTTTCGTCGGCTAGAAGGTTTTAATATGACATTATTGGCAAAGCAGTTTTGGAGACTCATAGAGTTCCCAAATTCTCTTTTGGCTAGAGTGTGGAGGGGAAAATACTTCAGAGGCAGCGAAGTAATGGATGCCCAACTCCCGGCGGGCTCCTCTTATGGTTGGAGAAGTATAATGGCAAGTAAGCCTCTAGTCACTAGAGGTATGATATGGAGAATAGGTGATGGTAGCACGACTAGGGTTTGGGAAGATTCCTGGATCCCAAATGTCTACCCTCGGCCACCGGTAAGATCAGAATCACATCTTTTCCCAGACTTAACGGTTGATCAATTTATCGATCGAAATACGGGTCAGTGGAAGGATATTTTGGTACATCAGTATTTTGAGCCTAAAGATGCTCAATTAATTTTGGCTATGCGCATATCTAGAGTGAATGGTGTGGATAAGTGGGGGTGGTATTTCACCAGGAATGGTCGGTATACGGTCAAGTCAGGCTATGCGTCAATTGAGGAAGAGGCAGGGGAACACCACCTACAGGTGGGGCCTTCCCTAGATTTTTTCTTTAAGGCAAACTGGAAATTAGATTGCCCAAAAAAGATCTAACATTTTATTTGGCAGATTTTGACATGAAGTATAGCTGTCCTACAAAATCTGGTCAGACGTAGTCATGGTGGGGACCCCAGATGTCCGAGATGTGGGGACGATCAAGAGTCATTGACGCATGTGGGTTTTGAGTGTCCACCGGCCCGTCAAGTATGGGCATTATCGCCTATTCTTTCGGCGCCGGATGTGTTCCCAAGGGCTTTCTTGTGGTATAATTTGGACTATTTATTCTCCAGTAGTTCACAGATAATAGAGGGGAACGTTTTTCCCTGGATCATTTGGCATATCTGGAAAACATATAATGCTTTATGCTTTTCGAATATGGACTTAGATCCAAGATTAGTGTTACGAAGGGAAACACTGGACCACGACGAATGGTCTACGCTTCGAACGAATTGGGAGATTCTGGTAGATTCTATGAGATCTACGACCGACAATAATAAGTCGGTTTCAATCTTTCCTGCCACAGCTAATGCGTCGTTCACTGGCTACAAGTGCTACGTGGACGCCTCCTGGAAAGCCACTGACCCTTATTCGGGGTTTGGTTGGATAGCTTTTTCAGATTCAGTGGAAGGAAGATTAATGGAGTCAGGGAGAGGACACCGATGTCTGTCGGCCTTACATGCGGAGTTGGAAGCGGTCATACGGGCAATGGAGGCGATGGTACAGCGTGGGGTGATGACAGTTGAGTTTTCTACAGATTGTGAATCGGTGTGGCACATTTTCCAGAATCCTGAAGCATGGTCGGCGTTCGAGACATATCATGAGGTCTACACTCGATTGAAATCACTCTTCAGAAGCTGTACATTATCAATCATTCCGAGATCGTTGAACTACAAAGCAGATGAACTAGCCCGGGCAGCCAGGGTGGGTTTATAGGTTAGGTATGATCGGTGTTCTAATTATTTGATTGTCAGTTTATTTGCCGTTGGAAAAAAAAAATCTAAAATTAACTAATTATACTAACAATAACTAATAATCTTGTTATGGTACTTTTGTAATCCTTACAACCGAACTAATTTATTAATTTATTACTCCCATTGTTTCATTTTTTTTTGTCAACATTGGACCACAGATAGACGGCCCATTAGCCAAGTTCTTGCAAATGCAAGCGGGGGACTCAATCTTAGGATGTGCAAGTGCGCATGCCTCCCATTATTTCATTTGATATTTTTTTAAAAAACTTTTTGTTTCAACTTTCAATAATGTAAAATTAATTATATTTTTATTAGTTTTAACTATTTATATTCTACCGATTGATTTTTAATTGGTTAAAATATTATTTAGTAGATTAAAAATTAAAGTTTTTTATTGAAAAAGTTAAAAATTAAATGCTTTATCATCTATTATAAAACAAACAGAATATTTTTATCATATTTTTTTATATTTAATTATTTTGGTAATAAATAGTTAATTATATTTTCTTTCGGAGATTGGTTACAACTTACAAATAACTATTCAAGACACTAATTTAGGCTGTTCGCCATTCTCAATTATCTTTATTGAAGAATATACTATATGTTATCTTTAAACTCTTTACAACTATCTAAATTCCTATAAAAATGAAATGAAAATCATTAAAATAACACATTTCTCGAGTTAAAAAAACTCATTTACAATACATAAAATCAAAACTTTTTGAATCAAATCATAAAAATCATATGACTCTTGAGGACCTACTAAAGAATAAGAGCTGGTGAATCTCACGTGGGCCCATATATCTGGGCTTATATGGCTTTCTATTTGTTGTTGGGCTAACAGTTTTTATAATATTTATGAAGCTTTTTTATCATGAGTCCAAAAATAAATAGGATTATTGAATTTATATTATTGAATTTAGTGATTGTAACGAAGATTTTAAAAAATTTCTAGACTTTAGAAAAATTTTAATAATTTTTAAGACTTTCAAAATTTTCTGCAGAATATTAAATACTTTTATAAATTTTTATATCTATCTGTTTTTCTCATATAAAATATATTCAAAACATTAAATATATTTATGGTATGTCGTTGTCAAAAAAAATAAATATATATATATATATATATATTTATAGTATGCTTTTATATAAAATTTATAAACTATATTTAAATAAAAATCATAAGTTGTACCATATTGTTTTCAAACTTGAAGGTATGTCAGATTTTATTATTAATTCTTTTTATTATTATTATTTCAGATAAATTATTTCTGATTTTTATATTTTTAGGAATTATATAAATAATTTTTAGTTATAGCGAATGACTTTAATTATTTTTATCAAGATGCCATATTTTTGAACACTGTATTTTATAAAAGAATATATATAAAATCAAGAAATTAATAACACAATATTTTTAACTTAGTTATTTTAAGAAAATCTTTTATAACAAACCAATAATACAAAACTTTTATAGTTTTTTTTTTTTTTGTCAATGGCAAATTATATTGGGCCACAACTGACCGTCCTAATAGCCAAATTTCTACATAATATAGGTGAGGAGACTCGATCCCAGGTTATGCAAATGATCTGTCTTATGTGGACTTACCGCCTGCCAGTAGGTTAAGAGCCATTTGCAACTTTTATAGTTTTTATGAAATTATAAACCCAATAACTCTAAATTTTTAAAAATTTTAAGTTTTTTTATAAATATATAAACTAATAACACCAAACTTTAACAAAAATTTTAAAATCTCAATTAAATAATTCTAAAGTTCTAATAACTTTAAACTTTTTATAATTTTGTCTAAATTATTAATCAATAGGTATACTTCAATAATAATTTTTACTTTTTTATTTTGGAAAAACTGAGTGTAAAATTGACCAAAAAGTTTGGCTTTGACCAAAAAGTAGAAAGAGATCAAAGTTGGATCTCTGACGTCTGATCTTGTCGTTCACTCTTACACTCTATTTAAATTATTGTATCATTGCTTCTTCTATTATTATTATATTACATTTTTATTTATTACCAAAAAAATGGCTCATTACTGCCTATATTATTTTGTACAATTTATTAGGTTTTCACACATTGCTTTATAATAATATTATTGGATTTTACTTTATTGAAATTTTCTATTTAAAAGAGATAAACGAAAAATATGTTGTAGGAATAGGAGGCTCAAGTTTAGATTTAAGAGATGTGTCAATGAGACTCTGACCACAAAAGCTTCCTTTTACGATGCTTTTTTGTTTTTAATATTTGGATTATTAAAGTTTTTTCTGTCACCTTTCTCATCGTTTTTCTAATCAAAAGATATAAAAGTTAAACCTAGTTTCATTATTCAATAAAGTCCTGTTTTTAGTCTGTTTGTATATATATATATATATATATTGTCAGACGCGTGGACTATATATTAATTTATTAAAAATTTATCCCAAAAAAAATCTTAATGAAGGGTGAAGATTAAAAATATTTTCCAAAAAATATAATAGTAAGTTTGATGAAGACCATTTATTTGTATTTATTGTTGTTTCCTTAACTATTCTGTAAAAATCGATGGATGACTAATTTATGTTATGAATAAATTTTACATTATAAATTACGTATTATTTGTCATTTAATAGATGGTTCTTTATTTGTTTGATTCACTATATTTCCAAAAAAGTTTTCGCTATTAATTTGGGATTCGTCTAGTTTTTTAATGGTTTCCATTGTCGGTTTTGGATTAGCATGTTGTCGAGCTTTTTTTTTTTGTCAACTAGTATACTGGTTTTTAAATCTCATTCCTACAACTGCAGGTAGGAGGTTCGATCTCGAATTCTTATATATTATTTTTAAGTATCTTAATATAATTCTTTTCAGGTTTCTTTTTAGTTTTTTTTTTCTTGGACTTAGTCTTCTAAAAAATATTATTTTACGTTTGGTTTGTATCCGAACTTTGTACCATTTAATTTTATTATATTTATGTTGAATGAAAAAAAATCACGTATTCAACTATAGAGAAAAATGAATGAAATCCATATAATAGATGATAATTAATTATTAAAGAAATATTACATTTGGGAAATTACATGCAATAACCTTCATTCCACTAATCTATAATCTAAATTGTTAAAAAAAACTTTCCAACAAAAGTATTCACTTTCATTTATTTACTAAACTTTTGTTTGTAACCTAAAGTTACACATATCACTAGGAGTCTAGGACAAAAAGAGATAAAAGTCAACTAGTTCAACTAAAACTTGACCACATAATTTCACAATTGATTTGCTCGAAGATTCGATGGACAGTTGTCGTTATCTCATTTGCCGATCCTAATTTACAACCATCTTCTATCTGCATGCACAAACACCATACATTTCTCATCTATCCAAAATTATATAAAAATTCTTTTAACTACATTGAAATAAATAAATAAAACTAAATATTTATAAGCTTAAGGTGTGAAATTTATATGAAAACATATATATATTTATAGATATCTTTTGTTATGGTTTTTCATGCATTTTAAATTTCAAAACATATTTTTAAATGCATATAGTCCTTCACAAACTCAAATTGCTACTAACATAAGATTAACAAAAAAATTCTATAAATTAATATTTGATAAATTATTTGATCATTTAATTTTAAATTTTTAATAAATTAATAACTTTACAAATTATTTAAAAAGGGACTATAGTTGTTTTTTTCTTTTCAAGCATTATAGTTGTTAGACTATTTAAAATAGTTAGTTCTATTTCTTATTCTAAAAATAGAGTTTTCTACAAATAGAGAAAGATTTGCTCCAATAATTAACTCTATTTTTTACTTTAAATGTATTTATTAATTATAAAATATCTTTTTATTTTTTAAATTTATAAATTTTACCCACTTATATTAAATAGTTAATAACAAATTTAGTAAAATCGTAATTAATTTAATATAAAATTTTATTACATCATATAAATAAAAATAAACAATAATTTTAATTATATAATAATAATAATTTCATAAAATTTTAAATACTGTTAAATAATTTTAACTATATAATAATAATTACTTAATAATTTTTACTAAATTTCATAGATTTTAATAATTGCGTTAGTTTTAATAAAATAACTAAAATTTTATACTAGTGTATATTTGATCATATATTTTTTGTTTAGATATAAAATAACAATACACTATAAATTAAAAGACTATTGTATAAATAAAAAAATCATACTCCAAAAAATAGAAAAAAAATAAAGTCCTTCAAATTTGGAAGAAAAAAAAGAGAAGTTTTTAGAGGAAGAAATAAAACATCATTAAAAATTTTTTTTCTAAATATAGAGTTTGAAATAAGATTTAAAGTACAATTGGAGATGCTGTTATTAATTTATATAAGTTTTAATTGTATTGATAATAATGCTTAAACTGTAGTAATTATATAATTAGAGATTAAAGATTTAATAATTACCTTGAGATTGAAAGAGTAGAAGACAAAGTCACATGATGAAGAGACAGTGAGATGCAAAATCGCAAGTCTTAGGTTTTCAATGGAGATAATAGCTCTCAAGATCTGTCCTTTCCCTCTCTTACACCTAACCTTCAAGCTCACATGATTCTGTATTACCGTAGCTTCTACTTCCGCCGTATCTCCGCCGCCAAACCTCGCCGTAAATCCATCTTCTGACGTCGTTGACAGACTTGAAACAGAAGAATTAGTGCATGCACGAGACGAAGAGGAAGAACACGATGGCGTTTTAGGGTTTTCATTAGTTTCAACGTTTTGTTTCTCAGCTTCTAGAGATTGTAAGAGTTGTTCTAGTTCCTTAATGAAATCTATTGCGCCTCCTACGATTGAAGCTTGATCACCCTAAGAAAAAAAATGGCAATGTTTTCTTAGTTAGAGCAAGATTATTGTAGAGTTTTTACTAGAGTTTCTTAAATATTATTAAATGATTATATATAAGAAAAAATGAGTTAAAAATATATTTTAATAATAAAATAAACTAAGAAACATATTAAAAAGTTTCTTAAAATAAGAAACTTTCATAGGATTTCTTAAGAGTTACTTAAATTTTTAATAATAAAACAAGTTAAGAAATCCTTAAGAAACTCTTGATAATGGTGGCCTTAATTACACTAAAATATATATTAAAAAATGACTCCAAAAACGACGAATTTTCCATGACAAAAAAAACAAATTTTGACGGATTTTCCGTAAAAAAAACATAATCTTGACGAATTTTCCATGACAAAAAATATAATCTCGACGGATTTTCCATAACAAAAACATATTCCATGAAAAAAAACCATAATCTTGATGGATTTTCCATAACAAAAATGTAGTCACGACGGATTTTCCATGACAATAAACATAATCTTGACGGGTTTGTCATGAAAAAAAACATAATCTTGATAGATTTTTCATGATAAAAACATAGATTCGACAGATTTCCATGAAAAACCATGATCTAGACAGATTTTTCACGACAAAAACATAGTTTCGATGGACTTCCCATGAAAAAATTGTCCAGATTTTTGGGATTTTACTGCCAAAATGCATTGTAAATTTGAATCATCGAACCCTTGGGAAAGATTAAAACTTTTATGTTCTTCATATATAAGAAAAAAATATTGAAAATCTTTTATGTAATTTCTTACCCGTTGAAGAAACGAAGAAGGCATGAGAGATCGAAGAGAGGTCAAGTGGTCATTCATTTGTTTTCTTCGATTACGTTCGACAGCAATGTGAGTCATTCTCTGGTTTTCAACTTCTTCTTTGTTCTTTGGAGTTCTAGTTCGTTTCCGTTTTCGTTTTTCTTTGACTATTGTTACTCCTTTTTCATTTCTCGGATCCTTTTCCGGGTCATCTTCCGGATCTCTTTTGATGGGTTTTTCTAGGGTGAAGCTGCTCTCTTGTTCTAGGGTTTGGACCTGAAGAAGTGACTGAAAAATCTGATTTGGTTCTGTTGTTGTAAAAGTTGGTTCTATGCATTGAAGCATTTGTAGAAATGGGATCTTTTCATCAATTGTTGAATCTGAAATCTGAGAGAAATGTTCTTCTAGTTCACCAAATCTCACTAATCCTTCCATAATTAGCTTCAACAAAAGACAATACAAGATTAGCTTCTTAAGACAAAAGGGGAAAAGATTGATATTGTTAAGTAACCCTTTTGAAAACTCGAAACTTTTTAGAGAATTTTTAAAGAAATTAATGATTTGGTGGGTGAGATTTCTTAAGACAGAACAAAGAGGATGTACGAGGAAAGAAAATTGAATTATGAGAAATAAAGAATGTTGCAGATAGAGGAAATAAGAAAGTTGCAGAATTTGGATATGTTTTTTGTAAATGATTTGAAAGCATTTCGCATTGAATGATAGAATTTTGCATTGAATGTTAATCATCTCAAAAGAGGAGGAAGAAGAAGACTAAATTCACAAAACAATTTTTAAAAAATCAGAATAAAATTATAAGTCAAAATCTTACTTGAGAATCAATGGAAGCTAGCTTCAAGACTCTTTTCAGTGGAACTTCTTCTTAAGAAATATATATATATATATATGTATTAATAAATTGTGTTCATATGAGTGAATTTCCTCAAATAGTCTTCAAATTAACTTATTTTTCTCTCTTCTCTCAAGCAAGAACATTCCTTTAGGGGTTGACACTTTCTAAATTGTTCTTAATAAATATATAAAAGGAGAAAAGACAAACGAGAGAAGAAGAGGTTCGGTGCGTATATAAAAGAACCAAGGATGGGGAAAAAAACTCTTTAATTATGCAATTCAATATTTTCCTATATTTTATGTGTTTACATATTGTAATATTATTACATAAATAAATATTGATTTATATATTTTGTTCTACTCTGATATACATTGATTTTTTCCGTATAAAAAATATGTGCTATGAATTAAAAATATATAATTTTTGATGTTGAAATTTTTTTAGCTGTCTTATATATATATATATATTCATATAAAATATCAATGTATATAAAAAAAGGAATAAAAGTATTCTTAAAAGCCGGAGACAGGTGACCTAGTGGTGTAATCAATTTACAAATTTTCAATACATCATGGATCGAATCCCCTATTTGCAATAGTACGAGCGAGATTTAAAAATTCAGTAGGCTAGTTAAAAAAATATATTCTTAGAAAAGAAAATTAATACACATGTTTTAAACCATCATTCCAACAAACCGTCTTCTGTGTTTGATATTCATGTCGGCTTCATTCGTTATAACATACTTTTTCAAAAGTCGGATTCGTGTTTTGTGTAACATACTATATACTATCAAGAATTTTATTTTGGTTCATATGTTTAGCTGCAACTATTAGGGCTAGAGCCACGTAGCTCTAGATTGTGTGTATAGATATATAAAAATCTAAGTGAGTATAGATGCAATAAGATCGATGAGGTGCGTTGGGAATAGGACGACGAGAGAGTAAGGGGTCCCGTAAAAGTATTATTGAAGATGGCAGTGAAGACAGTTTTGTTTGGTAGGGTCACTTTTTTCTGTGAACAGTTCTTCTCACTCTTATTTAGACTCTTTCATCTATCAAAATTCAGAAGACAAGACAAACTTATTAATTTCTCCATTTTTTAAATAAGTAAATTTCTCTAAAAAGGGTTTTGATGTCTTTTACTTAAACTATTTTTGTAACAAACTTCTGTTCTTATTACTGTAAGTAGGGAGATCGATCTCTGATGATTTGAAAATTTGTAAAATGATTACACCATTGGACCACATGTCATCGGTAACAAACTTCTGTTATTCAAAATAATGATTTACATAAGTAATTACAAATCCAAAATGGAAGTAAGGAATTAAGTTAAAAATTTCTATTATTGTAACTAAGTTTGCATGGAACAAATGAAGGAGAAAAAGAAGTAAATAATCCTCTAATGTAAAAAACATTTTTCAAATAAATCAATGAAACTAAGAGAAAGTGCTTAATAAAGGTTCTTAAAATTCAAAAAAGAAAAAAAAAATAGAAAAGTATGAGAGAAGATGGAAGAGTTTTTAGACCATCTCCAATGGTAAGAGATTATATGGGTCTCATAAAATATTTTTTAATAATATTTTAATTTATTTATTTTAATAATTAAATTTTGTTAAAAAAGAAAAGAAAAGATGACCATTCATAAGAGCCTATGTGGCACATGAGTTTCTAAGAGGATTTCTAAAAACTCTTAAATAAGAAACTCCCATTACTTCTCTCTTCTCTTTTAAATTTTTTCATTTTTTTATTAATAAGAACCCCTTCTAAGAACCTCCATTGGAGGTGCTCTTAAGTCTCTTGTTTAAGATACATATTTAAACAATTTAATAAACTGAAACACCACTTGTACTTATTTCATTAGACAAAAATTTTTAAAAATATAATTTAAATAAAAAAACTAAATTCTTATATAAGTATTAATATTTTACTATTAAAAACCTTACATTATAATACCATTCATTAGAGATGGTCTAAGAGATTTATCCTTTAACAAAGAAAAACTAACTAGTTATGTACTATCGATACTATTTATACTAATTTTGATATTTGGTGGAATTGTCTAGAGTATTGTAATCAAGTGGTCATTAAATTTGATTTATCTACTATACTAAACAAATAATGTAATATAGATTTTAGTTTTTGCATTTTTTTACCCAAAAGTTAGTGTAATCTAATACTTACCTTGATTTATAAAAAAAATGTAAACTATTTCATTTATTTTGTTTTAGGTTTTCTTCTTTAATCGAGGTAGAACAAGAATCTTAGGATTCCTTTAAGTTATTTCCCAAATTGGTGTGTCGATTATAAGATTTTCAAAAAACGAAAAATGACAATAAAAACCCTTAAAGAAAAGGACGAAGAATTGCACATGGCCAAGGCCATGAGTGACAAACGTTAAGTGTCCTAATAATACCAAACTCGATTTCAGTGCCTTGGTCTGTAGGGCAAACAAATCTAATTATTAATTTTTTCTTTTTGTTTTCTTCTCGCAATCTATTGATTTTAATTCTCCTTTAGTCTTTTTAATTGAGCTTGGTTTTTGAACCATGCATACGTGAGTCCAAAATACACATGCAACCTAACTTTATAATGTATACGAATAAATTCAATTTTTAAAAAATGTAATTATATGAAGATATAGTAAAATTTCTATAAATTAATAATGTTGAATTCGATTGCAAGACCCTAGTCCAAGCTCTCCGATTAAGATCTTAAATCTCGGAGCTTTATGGCATTCTCTCGGACAGATTCCTTAGATCTGAATATGATTTCTTCAAGAGTCGTTTTATTCCCAGAACATCAGATGTCTGTAGCAAAAGGAGCTTTAAATAAGCTTTTTTTTTGTTAACGACAAATTATATTGTGCTAAAACTAACCAGTCCAATAACCAAATTTTTACATAATGTAAGTAGGGGACTCGATTCCGAATTATACAAATGCGCTGATTTAAGTGGATTTACCGTCTGCCATCTACGCTTTTATATATATTGAATTGAATATATTATTTTTATTGTTTGTAATTAATTACAAGATTAGTTGATACGATTCAACCAATAATGTCTTTGTGATAAAAAAAATATTTTTAAATAATTAGTAAATTTGTATGTTTGCAATTTTATTGCATTTTGTCCCACACAAAGAAAAACTGAAAACCGATGTAAGTATTTTTCGAATTGAGTATCTAACTACTTCGTATAAATCGCAATATAAAAATATATCCGACAAATACATATACAAACATTTGTCGACATAAACAGAGGAATCGTATAAAGACAACAAAAAGATCTGAATTTATATCTTCATTTGATAAAATTGACTATATATAAAAGATCTTATCCATTCGAACACCAAATCCAATGAAAATTACGGCTCCAAAAGTAATTTAAAAATAAAAGATTTATGAAATTGAATAGTCTTATCTCTTTCTGTGTTACCAAGATAATAGACTTTTAGCCACATAGTTAGCCACTATATACTTTTACCATCTCGTAATCAAAAATTTTGATCAATTATAAATTTCTTTTTTGTTGTTCTCAACTCAATCATTTTATTAGAATTAGACAATATGGGCAATATAATCAATTTTATAAGTTTTTAAAATATTTTTCAATAATTAAATTGATAAAACTCGATTAATAATTTTAAATTTACACCTTAAATTTTTTTTTTATTACATACAAAACCTCCATAAATTAATATTCGATAAATTAATAAACTGTATATAAATTAATAAAAATTTCTGATTTCAAGTCAGGACAGTGTAAAATTTGCTCAAATTTAATAAATTAATAATATAATAATTATTTAAAAAATCCTATGTAAAAATATAGTTCCAATAATATCATAAATTAATAATTATAAATATTATGCAACATATACATATAAATTATAAAATATATGTTGATATTCTATTTTTCTATTTAACATATATGAAAAAAGAAAAATTGAATATCAACATATTTTTATAAAAAGTATATAAACATAAAAATAAATGAAAGTTTAAACAAAAAAGTTTAATAATGTGTCATTAAAAAACTTTTATATTTTACATTTCCGAATATTTGTATTTTTTACAGATTTTTCAATAAATTAATATTTCTCTAAATTAATAATTTTTTAAAGTCTCAACATTATTAATTTATAGAGATTTAATTATATAGTGAAATGGATCAAATCCTCAATATTAAAGTCATTTCTTAAATCAAATCAATTTGTAAGTCAAAGTACGGAAAATAAAAGTGCAAAAACTGGTAAATATACTCTAGAGTCATAAAAAATTTCAAGATAATTTATTAATACACAATTTAAGATATTAGATTAAAAAGTACAATTGTTTGTAAAAATTAATAAAAAAAATTTATTTGCTTTTCTGTATCTTTTTTTATGGCAAAACTTTTGATCGATCTTTCCAACTACATGTTTGACAATTTAGGATTCTATTATCTGAGATCATATAATTTATAAGAAGAACCAACATTTCTCAAAATATATACAATCATTTTGTAGTATTCTTCTTTTGGATTGGCCCAAAGATTTTGATTCAAGCCTATATTACATCAACAAAGGAACAAAATGGTAAGCTCATTATCTATTGGGGCCATGATGCCAATAAAAAGGCCTCATCGACTTCTAGTTTGTATAAGTTCTAAATTTTTGTTTTTTGATAACTTAAATTCTATTGTTTTTATAGTGAATTGGTTTGTTTTTTGAGCTAAGTATTCACTTGTAATATAATCAATCAGATGACACAGGGAAAAAAAGAACATGCAAAACATTTATATGTAATATTAGTGTTAAATGATGTCTAATTAAATTTCAAAAATAAAAAAAATAAATCGGACTCAATCATTTTTATATGTCAATGATTGTGAAAAGGATGTTTTTGTTCACAATTCAAGTAGTACTTGACGATCTCAACTCTCATCTCAAGCATGCAAGAGTTGGATCCATAATTTATTTTACGAAAATTAAAAAAACTATATTTTTATAATTTTAATATATTATAAAAATTTAACTAGTTTATTTATATTTCAATTCTGTCAAAAAAATTTGAACAAAGATCTAGAAGCAGTTTCTTCTTTTTGAGAGATAATGGTAAGAAAGAAAAGCATATTATCTTTAAATTTAATAGACATTTTTTATTGAAAAGGATATTTTGTAAAGCAGCCACCGTTTGTTTCTTATAATTACTCGTGTGATATTTTTCTTTACAAATCTATAATTATTTATTTATCAAATGAAAGTATGAAACACATTTGAGGGATTTTTAATTAATATAATCTTGAATAATATAAAATAAAATAGAATAAAGAACATTGATCAAATCATCTAGTGGATATCGATCAGGAAAGAAAATATTTACCTTGAAGAAACTGGTCCATTATCAGATTAAATATGAATTAATTTAGGTGGCTAATAATTTTTTTTTGTCAACATTGGACCACAAATAGCTGACTCATTAGCCAATTTCTTGCAAATGCAAGCGGGGAATTCGATCCCATGATGTGCAAGTACGCATTCTCTTGTGGACTTACCACCTGCCACTAGATTAAATGCCACTTGCGCTAATAATTTCTTATATATATATATAACCAATATAATGTACATGAATCAACGATAAAACCGAGTAAAAAATCAATATTATTTTATTGCCATGGTGTAGCAAGGGAAATCATATGTTGGTAATCTGTGGTTAGTTAGCAATAATTGAATTAAATAAAACGACATTCAACTTTAACAAAAAGAAAACTAGATTCATATTGTGACATTATTAACAAGTAAGGTCGTGTACATGGTCAATATGGTATTATCCAAGTCAATCAAAGAAGAGATTTGACTTTTAATGGATTTTCTTAAATAAATTGGGTTTGAAACAACTTAGATTTCAAAATATAATGTTTTTATCAATTTATATTCTTCTATTTAATGAAAAAAATTAGTAAAAATAATAGCGGGCTCTATGCTTATTTGAATAATGAAGAAATTATATAGTATTAGAAATTGTAGTTTTTCTAAATTTAGATGTGTACTATATATCTAGCGAATATTTATATCTATGAATTTTGCCGGATTCATCTACATTGTCCTCGATACAAAAACATAATTTTTTGTTAGTTTTTAAATAAAATAAAATAAATATAATAGCTAAGTTGGGATAAATAAATGCCGAGGACATGTGACTCAGTGGTGTAGTCATTTTAAAAATCCTCAAGACATCAGAGATCGAACTCTTACCTGCAATGTAGAAGTGAGATTTAAAAACTCAATAACCTAATTGACAAAAAAAAAATAAGTTGGGATAAATAAACATGGAAAAGCTAGAAAACCATCTATACAAAAAATAGTTAATGGTATAAGTGTTAATTAAATGTTATCGTTTATATCTGCAAGTAGAAGTGTTAATTAGGATTGCAAATTTGTGGGTTGCACTTAATCTGTTAGAGTGGATTAGGATTCAAGTTTTTCTAACTTAAAAAAACGGGCATTGCGGATCGGTCCAATATAACCTAACGGATATTGTAGGATAAACCTGCACAGACAATGTGCTAACCCGCAAATTTAGTTAACTTATATGATGCAATATTTGCTTTTATATACACATTTCTATTTCTATTTTAATAAGGTTATTTTTTATCTTTTAGTTTTTCATTTTTCTTTAATCAATTTTTTTATTATTCAAAAAAATGGTTTGACTTATAAAAGTACTATAAAAAACTTCTTATACTTGTCAAAAGAGAAATCATCCTACAATTGAATTAAAAGAAAATTACAATCTAGCTTCTCTCG
>JAKUCM010002327.1:0-22822 GCA_023374145.1 Lepidium sativum | reverse complement strand
AATATATAAATAATTAAAATATGTATTTGTTGAGGCATCTAATAAGAGGTGATATATTTAATGTTTTGATAAAAGGTAAGTAGATAAAGAATGAGTAAATGAGTAAGTGACATGTCTCTTAAAAAGTGGTGACACGGAGGAATTGGGTTACGGGCCGACAATCCCCATGGAAAAGAGACAATGGTCTGGAGTGAGTCGACGGGACCGCTCTAGCCCAAAAACCGCTAACGAGCTAGGGAGGATCGAGTTACGGACCGTGGTCTCCCAACCGAGGAGCTCTGAAACCATCGTGGAGTATGGTTGACCCGATGTGTACGACGTTGGCTGCTACTAGCAGACCAACCTGATTCTTACAACTTGTTGAAATACACAAGTTGCACATGATTGATTTCTATGCTTAGGATAGACGATGTTTAGTATTAAGTTAGAACTTTGAGCCTCAATGGGCAGAAGTGATCTCCTCACTGAGTATTTATACTCACCCCCTCATTTACCCTTTTCCAGATTGGATCTAGGATCGTGAGTAGCTGCCGAGTCTCTCTTTTTCATTGAAATTATTTGTTTCAGTTATTTATTTTGTAAGACATTTTCTTCGTTATTTTCTTTATTTTAATAATTTTTATTCGAGAGATTTTATGTAAGATTTTGGTACCATCTTAGTTATTAAATAAAAATTGAATTTTTTGGCACGAGGTAACTCGTGTCTCAAAGAGTCAGGAGACGGGTGTTACAAATATGCACCATTTAAAATTTACTTGAATATAATGTACATCAAGGACTGGTTTAGGTTTTTATTTATCATATGGCATATGTTAATTGCGGGTTCTCTTTATGGACCTGAAATAACAACCATTTACTCTATAAATTTGTCTAGAGAACTTGGCACGTCGGGATGATTTTCACGCTTCTTTTGGTTTCATGTTTCTTTACTCCATCCTCTTGCTTCCAAATGAGTCTCCTAGTCTCTAGTTTTCTAAAATAGATCCAAAATCACCTAGAAAAAATTAAGAAATAAAAATTATGATTTGATATTACTAGAACTCTAAATACGAAAAAATGTATAATCAAACTAAAATAAAGACAAATGGATCCTAAACAACACAAATGATTTTTAATCTACACAGAAAATAAAAAAATTATTTACATATATGAGGTTGTCTAAAATCGTATGGCAGCTTTAATAAAGTAGAGATTGATAATAGAGTAAGTTTGATGAATATACAACAAATAATTGGAAATTAAGAAACTACCACAATTTTTTTTTAATTAAGACAATGTTATGGACCCACTTGCTAAATGACTATATCACATTTGTTGTATTAAAAATAAAAGTATATATTAACATATATATTATTAATGTAACACATATAATATATGTTAACTTATTATTGGATAAAAAATATATTTGACTGGCATATATTGTACGGTAACATATATTATCTAACTAAACGGTTAACACATGTAAACATATTTATTATCTGATAACACATATTTGAGTATATGATTAACACATAATTTGTATGGACATCACACTTACAATTACTGTTAACGTATATAGTACCTGTAAAATATATGTTAACGCATATAATATAGGTTATCACATCTATTATTTATTAACATACTTATTATGTGATAGATATGCATTTGATTACTCTGTGTATTGTGCGTTAAGAAATATACTATCCGATAAAATTTGCTTTCTATACTATCAAATCAAATTTTATTTTAAACTATACTATTTGTTAAAAAAATAGAAAATGTTTGTGCTTAAGTTTGAGCAAGAAGATAATGACCAATACTATCTTTAAACAGAGAAATTTATGGTTCAAAGAGTTACTGCACATTCTGGAAGATGAATAACAGACTAGAAATTGGATACTCACATTTTTATTTAATTCTAATTTCAACAGAAATTTCTTAGATCTTGGGAGTGATTTCTCCGTTTAATTATTATTTCTCTTCTCATAATTTTGACACGATGGCATGAAGAGAAGAATAAAGAAGAAGATAGGATATAGAGACATAATAGTCTAAGAGACAGATACAAATTACCTATGATTAATAGTTTTGGTACTCGGCTAATTAAGAAAAGTTTTATGTATAGTACTCAAATTTATCTTCACAATGACTTTGATTGATAATTGTATAATCGATTAATCTAATATGATTATTTTAAAATTTTGCCAATCAACATAATATAGATAATAACATAATTTAATATAATTCTGTATTGCCTGAAAATTTATAAAGAAAAAAGTCACTAAAAACACAACAAAATTTATTTATTTATCTAATAAACAAAATAATAATAAATTATACATTTATATTATTGTTGTTATCCAATTTACATATTTCATTGTTGCATGAACATTTTTTTTTGTCAACGGCAATCTTTTAAAAAAGCACTAAAGGCCAACACGGAATTCCTTACATTCAACTATAACATGTCTCTCGTACAAACCTAGCGAGAGAATTAGTCTTATACTTGAGGCGACGGGGAATTACCGTAAGCAAAAAGGATGTGAACAGAACACGTAGCCGTGCGAATTCCTTCTGATAGGGTAGAAAAGCAGGCCAATCCTCCGTCTTAGAGAGCACCTTCAACACCATCACACAATCCGTAGACATCTCTTCCTCCAATGCGTGGATGATGATTAACGATTTCATGGCCCAGAGAACAGCTTCAACCTCTCTGTGTAGTACTGATAAGCTCCGATTGACGCCTCGAGCACCCGAGCAACTACCCCCCTACCAAATCTGGAAAGCTGAACCAGCCCAATCCCGTTTTATGGACCGGAATCTTCCAGGAGGCATCCACGATGCTTCTGAAATTCGTGAAGCCTGAATTGTTTGTAGAAGGGAAAATCCAAGAGGATTTCTCTGTCCCGAAATAACCCAAAAAGCTGGGCCGAGGAACCGATGGTTGTAGACGAACAAATGACCACATCCTCATATTCCGCCAATGACCTCAATGTTATGTTACGAGGGCCAGCTACTGTATTCGAGAAAAAAAGTTGTTCCTAGCTTTCTATATATTCCAAATCAACCAAGTTATAGCAAATCGACTCCCCCGAGAATATGTGTAATGCAGATGGGATATCTCATAAGGCCCACGTCTGAAACGCCACATGACATTGAAAGAGGACATGGTTTATAGTCTCTCCCTCTACTCCGCATTGTGGACAATCTAGAGTACAATTAATTCCCCGGTTCAAAAGATTTTTATTTACATCCACATTGTCTGAGAGAATTTGCCATAAGAAATGTCTGATCTTATTTCGGGCTCGAAGTTTCCACAAGTGCGCATATAGTGCCTGAAAGTTTGGCCCCGGACAACCCACTTCTAAATTTGACATCGTCTCCTCAGTAAGATACCCTGACATAACCGAGTACGTCCAGTTTTGGTATAATGCCAACCCCAGTAATCTGACCATTGTCGTTGTGATAGAGGGATGCTTAATATAACCTGAACATCCACATGATCAAAGTATTGGCGCACCAAAATGCTTCCAAGAACCCGACTGATCGTCAATGAATTGATCTACAGTGAGATTGGAAAATAAGGAGAAAGGTAATCGTAGCACCAGACGGGATATTGTGTCTGGGATCCATGGATATTCCCACACTCTGATCGATTTCCCATCCCTAATCTTCCTAATGGCACCTTTGGAAACCAAAGGTCATGCTGATAAAATACTTCGCCAACCATAAGACGAGTTAGCTCTCGATTTTGCCAGCATCGGACATGTATCCTTAAAATAACGTTCTTTCAAAACCCGTGTTAACATTGACTCCGGGAAGTCCAGGAGTCGCCAAAACTGTTTTGCTAATAAAGCATAATTAAAATCCTCCAGAAACCAAAAACCTAAGCCGCTTTCGGACTTCGGTTTACATACCCTCTTCCATTTCTGCCAATGAATCACTCTCGACGTGATTGAATTAAACCACCAAAGATATGCTATGGAAGAATCAAGATGATGAACTACACTCTTTGGAAGTCTATAACAGGACATTACATAAGTTGGCAACGCTGTCAGGACTGATTTTATCAGAACCTCCTTCCCTGTTTCTCGATAGAAACTTGGAGGACCAACTATTAATCCTATCCCGAAGTCTCTCCCTGACAAAAGCAAAAACCTTATTTTTCGCCCCTCCAATTTTCTCAGGGAGTCCTAAATACGATCCTGCTCCTCCCCAATTATGAATCCCAAATACCTGGTGTAAATCCATCCTAGCATCGATAGATAATCCCTGGCCAAACTGAATCGAAGACTTCAGAAAGTTTATATGTTGTCCTGAAACTTGCTCATACTCTCTAAGTATCCGCAAGATTTGTTGCATCTCGTCCCTTGAAGCTTTGCAAAAGAAAAGACTATCATCCGAAAATAATAGATGTGTCATCGCTGGACTAGTCCATGCGATAGAAATACCCGTCAACAATCCCCGTTGTTCGGCAGTTCTTAATTTGGATATTAAAACTTCCGTACACAGAATAAAGATGTAAGGCGAGATAGGGTCACACTACCTTAGACCACGCTTGGGTCAAACACATCCTCCAGAGACACCATTAATTAGTAAAGAATACTCCACACTGGTAATGCAAAACATAATACAACGTATCCATTCATCGCAAATTCCTAACTTCCGCAAAAGGATTCTTACAAAGTTCCATTCGACTCTATCATATGCTTTACTAATATATGTCTTAATGGCCATATATTTGCTTCTGACCGACTCGTTTGTCCGCAGAGCATGAAACATCTCTTGGGCGATTAAAATATTATCTGAAATGTTCTGCCTAGGTACAAAAGCTAATTGCGTTTCCGAGACTAATTTGGGTAAGACCCGTCGTAGCCGTAAACAAATAACCTTGGAAATAATCTTATATACCACATTACATAAAGTAATTGGACGGAATTCCAACATCATTGTTGGTCGAGAAACTTTTGGAATCAGGTAAATATTTGTCTTATTCAAACTCCGCTCAAAGGAACCATTTGATAAAAAGTTATTAACCAACACCACCAAGTTATCCTTTACAGCCTCCCAGGCCTCTTTGAAAAACAATATTGTCATTCCGTCAGGCCTGGGAGCTTTACTAGGACTCATCGAGAACAAAGTGAGATGGACTTCCTCATGAGTGGCTCGCCTCATCAACATTTGATTATCTGACTCAGTTATGTTGGCCTCTAACACATTCAGAACAATCGTTGAATCCCCATTACTGGCAAACAACGTAGAAAAATACTATGTTGCTTCTCGCACTATATCTTCATCCTTTGTGACCTAGATATCGGCCCCAGTATAAAGCCCAATGATCCTATTACGAGCTCTTCGCTGCTTCGTTTGGGCATGGAAATTTTTTTTATTTACATCTTCTTCCCGCAGCCACTTAGTTCTACTCTCTGTTTCAAGTATATCTCTTCCTCGACATAGGCACCTCTAAGATCTATAGTGGCCTACAAAAGTTGATATCAGTCTGTAGACCCACTACTATTTAAGTCTTCCGAGACTTGTTTCAACTGTGTAA
This sequence comes from Lepidium sativum, assembly GCA_023374145.1. Taxonomy (NCBI): domain Eukaryota; kingdom Viridiplantae; phylum Streptophyta; class Magnoliopsida; order Brassicales; family Brassicaceae; genus Lepidium; species Lepidium sativum. The sequence goes on along the minus strand of JAKUCM010002327.1, from coordinate 17,292 downwards.
TGTTCTGTCTGCCAGGCTCAATATTAGTGTACCGCCAATGTGAGATTTCACGACGACAAAACTTCAGTTTATCGACCAAAGTAAAGTTTCGCCGATAATGTTGACCACTCCAACTACGGTGAATAGTCTCTCGGAATCCAGGTTGTATGACCCAACGTTCGTCAAATATAAATTGACGTTTTGTCGTAAACGAGCTATCAGAGAAACGACCTAATATGGGTCGATGATCTGAACCTATCATATCTAAATATTCCGCCTCTGATTTAGGAAATAAAATCATGCCATTCTTCGTTCCCATAAAATTTATCTAAAATACACCGTACGATTCCATTTTGTCTTACCCCCCGCCAAGACCAAAAATTACCTATTTTTGGAAACTCAATCAGACCACAATCCTGCAACATCTGATTAAATGATAAAAATTGTGATGCGGGTCTCCAAGAGTCACCCATTTTTTTATGATTTCCACTCAACTCATTAAAATCTCCCATTTCTAACCAGGTTTCTAACCGCAGAATTCCCAATTTAGTTAACCGTTCCCACACATAATCCCTTTTGTGCTGAATCAGTTCTCCATTTATGAAAGTGATAAATGATTGCTTACCTTTTAATTTTGTGGTTAGTCAATCATATGTTTATCTTTATAATTAATTATAGCATTCACGTAATCTTTGTAGAACAAAGCTAAATCGCCACTTGTACCAATTGGTTCAACCATGGTTAATAAACTATAACCAAAATGACTATGTAGTTTTTCCAAGAATAAATAATTATTTTTAGTTTCTAAAAGAAACAAAAAATCAGGCTTAAAACGTTTCCAAATATCCCGCAAATAACCAATTGTTATCTTATTGCCAATTCTTTGACAATTCCAACATAAAACATTAATCATAAAATAAATTAAATCAAAATTTCATCGGACTCTTGTCCTTATCTTTAAGTGTACCCTCCTTAACCACTTTTTGCTTCGGTGTTCTCCTAGGAAGCATTCCTTTCATTGACATAGCCTTATTGAAACTAACACCTCTAACAGGCGTATTGCTCCTAGAGGACGTCTAACTTGGTCCTATCGGAGCTCTCACTTGCCGAGCCACATGAAATTTTTCCAAGCTCATAGCAAACACCACATTAATCTTTTCTCGATCCGCTATAGTGAGGCTTTGTGTATCGGCCACTGTTGTGCGAAAGGCAAGATCATCCAAAAGATCCTCCTCAGTATATAGAAGGGTATCCTCCTTCTCATAGTCCTCAATCTCAGCCTCTAAACTCTCGACTAACTCGTCCTCTTCACCAGCCGGAACCAACGCTGAAGCATCAGCCACTTGTACCTCACTATTTGTTTCAGCAGACCGAGGCACAATAGTTTCTGTCTCGGCAGCTTCATCGCCAATCTACGTGGACCCAGCCGGTAGAGCGCTGCTGATCCTGTAGCCTCCAACGCATCCACCAGAGTCATGTTCGGATCCTGAAATAAGGGTTTACGAACCATGTTACCCGAACCTTTCTTGGACCGAAAGGAAGGTGCACTCCGCCCCTTCTTTTTGTCAATATATCCATCTCGAGGTGCCACACTTGGTTTCGTTGGTCCCAACATTGCAGCTCCTTTAAAACTCTTGGATCTACGATTTGTATTCGTCTTACCCAAGTCAACATGACTACTAACCACACTTATTGATTTCGACTTATAACAATCATTGTGTCATGTGTCATCCGATTACAGAGTCCACAAAATCCTAATAATCTTTTATATTCAATCAAGATCCTAGATTATTTCCCTTCCTCACATTCTAGAACCGAAGAGAAAGTTATTGGTTTTGAACATGGTACCTCCATTAAGACCATACCCTTTTGGGCATCAATATCCTGAACTATACCTATTGATTCCGCCATTATTCGATAAACTTCCTCCACTCGATACTTGAATGGAAGAGTAAATCTTGCCCAAAGCCTTATAGTATTAGGGTAACCACTCGATGGTGCCGTTTCCCAGGACCCGTTCTAGATCGCCCTCCTCCTTAAACTAAAACTGGAACCTACCGTTTCCCAAATTAAGACCTCTAACTTTACCCACCAAATCACAGAATTGGGGCATTCTAAATAAAAATGTATCAACATTCTGGCTTTGAGGGTTTAGGCATCGTCCCATAAGAACTTTTGATGCCCTAACCAACAAAGTTGTATTGTCTATCTTAGGTATTTTAATTCTCATACCCTTAATTAGAGTCGCCTTACCAGCTACATTACCCTTAGAATTACCCTGAGACATCATTACCCAGAGATTTCCAAATCCTCGACAATACCAATATTTAACCGAGAAGTTCAAATCCCAAAAGCACTCACATATACTCTTCTTTAGCTCAACAAGGTATAATATATGTATTAGAAACTTGATAAGTCCTAATCAATCCTAAAAATAGGTCTTATCCTAAGTTTTTGAAATTTGAAACCCTGACCGATAAAAGCTCCCCAACTAACCTGATTGGTTCTACTTATTAACCACGAATCTCTGTTAAAAGATTCAAGCCACTTTGTCCTATATTATAACGACTAGCCTTAATATGCGGTAAGCATACCTCAAAAATTCGATGACTGGACATGAGATCACGGCTTACAGCTTCGCTTCCCCAGACCTTATCGAACTCGAGATTCTCAAATGCGTGGTTTGAGTCTAGAGTAAACCAAATCCCAATATTCACCTGCTAGAGCACCAACCAATATTTGGTTAACCCATAATTAGGGAACATGATTATACCACTTATAGAAATCACCTTACCAAGAACAATTGTCTTTCTAGGTATCGAACATAGCTTTGGTCGAGAAGTATTACTCGAGCACCCCACTGCCAATCTTACACTTCCGGTATTATAGCCATTATCAAAACAATAAGAGTACTAGCTAACAAACTCTTAGAGAATACAATCCTTGATAGTGAAAAACTCACAAATACAGAGCTTTAAAACCACCCAAATACCCATGTAAAAGCTTAAAAGCCTGACAACAATCATAAGATCACTCGTGATAAACCGAGATACCTTAACTGTGTTAACCACATAGTAGGTTCCATCAAGCGAAATCAATTCCATTTCCCAAAGAGACCCCGAGCTTATACCTTTGAATCGCCAAACAAAGTATAGACACAGGAAAATTTGATCATCCACCGTTTTAGTAGATGATCCCCAAATGTCCTTACCTCTCAGAATCATCACGCACCCGCCCACAGGGAAGGTAATATTATCCCTGATGACGCAAACGTTCATCTGAGTTTCAGACTTAACATGCCAAAGAACCAATTTTCCAAACTCCGAAAAGGTAGCAATTACGACCAACCCTATGACAACACTGTTCCGATATCGCATAGGGCTTGCCACATTTTAACAGAAACCAACCAGAAAACCACGAACTATACACCCTTACAAAATTGAAAAATGAAAATGATACTTATCTGAATCCTGAAGTTGTCGTCTACAGTCACAGAACCGGCGTGAAAGAAGCCGACACCATGCATGTGATGAAAACCTCGGAAATCTGGCTCCTAAGACTGTGTAACCTCCACCGTTGAACCCTTGAAAAAACCCTAGATTTTCTCTACACATCCGAGAAATGCCCTCAATCTCGAGAAGTCCTCTTCGACTCACCCCTCCAATCGCCGTCGCCACCTCTTATCCTCGAACGTTCGGGAGACGGAACCCTAGATCGATTTAGGAGAAATTGATCTAGATCCGCTGCTATATGATTTTCCCCCTACCGAGACCCACGAGGATCTCCAACAGATCTGCTGGAAACACCCACGAGAAATCACCGTCTGCAGAAGAACACCATCAACGATTCGTAAATCGCCTTAATCCCCCTCTTGTGTTTCACACTTCGTTGTTAATTTACATAAAAATGGAAAATTTTGAAGGTTTCCATAAACATATTTCTTTGATTACTGTTATAAATTCACATACTATTTTAAAATTGGTTTAATGTATAAAATATTGTAAATACCGTAGATATATATGATCATTATGTTCAAAATAGATGGTTATACAAATAATATCTATTATTTGGGTTTCATAATATCATTAAATATTTTATTTATCATGAATATAATGAATGTATTAAAATTAATATAAAAGCAATAAGTGTGTTATATTTTTATAATATTTATAAAATATATTCTCAAGTATTACATATTAATTTGATTCTATTAATTGTTAGTTTGTTAGATATAAAATATATTTATAATATACTAAAAAATTAATTGTTGTATATTAATAATTTATGTTATTCAGCAGAAGTTATGTGATCATTGTTTAATTATATAAATTTTTATTCTGTAATATATTATTCTGCTATTTTACCAGTGGGAGGTAATATTATCTTGTAGGTTAATGTTGGAATTTCAGTATGAGATGCCGATAACATAAGGGACCCATTAGACTTAGGGTTTAAACCGAATGCATATAAAATCTGAGCAACTGAGATTCTCAAAACTTAAAACTACTTGATCTTATCTGAGCTGAGAAAAAGAGTTTAGGTTTAGGGTTTCGATCGTTTCCGATCTTCACCGAGCAACCCCAATCTCCTTCCTTTGGATAGTGTGGCTGGCGGCTCCGGTGACGGAAACATTTCGATCGCCTTATTCTTAATTTTCCCTTTGTTTTCGGCGATGAAGACTGCTTGCTGCCTGAGCTTACCGTTACTGGACGCTGTGATGGCTTTTGCGAGCTTTAACACCCAAACAAAACTAATTTTTTTTGTCTCTTAAGTTTTAGATTTGATTCATGGTTTCTTCTTCTGGGTTTTTGTTTTTGTTTTTGGTCAAATTCCTTCTCATTTTTTGTTCAACCATGATTGAAGAGTAGAATTCACGACTAATTAATATAAACTAGAAAGTTTTTTTCTTTCTCTTCCAAGGTTTTGTTCTTACCAACCAGAAGAAAACAAAAGTCGTTTGTAATTCTTGTTTTTCATGTACAGACTAGGATTTCTTTGGAGCTTGCAATACAGAGTAGAATTTATTAGGTACGGAAGAGAGTATTGGTCATTATCTTTTTGCTCAAACTTAAGCACAAACTTCTTGCAATTCTAATTAATGTTTTTCATTTCTGCTTATGCTTTATAGTTTCCTAAACACTCTCAAGAGAAACAAAAAAGTTTGAAGGTTCTGCCTTTCTGTTGAAAAAAAACTACGATTAGATTCAAGGTAAGAGTTATTATAGAACATAAGAGAATCTGGTCATCTTGGAATCCTGGAAGAAGTTGTGAATCTAAAATTCAAACAGCAGCTGAGTTTTTCCCATTTCTGGCTTCTTCTGCCAATATGTCTTGTTTGATTGTCATTGCAAGTGCTACCTACTGTCTCAGATTCAACAGCTGTGCGGCTTCTTCTGAGAGATCTCAAAGCCATTTGCAATGTTTCAGGCATTATCATCGGCTGCTCTAGTGTTCCAATGGTGTTTGTGCAAGCAGGACAAAGTGGGTCTCTGGTTTGAGCCGTTGGGGTTGCTTTATCTAAACACTCAACATGGTAGACGTGATGGCAGGGGAAAACACCAGTTGTTAGCATGTCTCCACATTTTAATATCTTATGTGAGGACCATGGAGATTTCTGAGATAAGAGCTTTTTGCAAGTCTCGCATCTTTGGTAAGTAATTGAATCTGATTCAAATCTTGGGTTTTCCACTTCTTCTGAAATGGACCTTTCAATATCTAGCATTATTTCATTGCTACTCCTGCTATAACTCGGGTTTGGTGATGCTTCCTTTACTGGTGAGCCTTGATGGTTTGTTGTGGAGGTCGTTAAACTGGAGTCAGGATTTGTGGACGAGTCTTCTTGCGATTGATCGGGTTCATGATTCTCAAAATTTGAAACTGGGTTGCAGAAGACTTGAGGGTAAGAGCAGTGAGTAAGGTTGGAAAGCTGCTTCCTTGGAGTACCCCATTGTGCAGATGACTCGGAAAGAGACAGCAAAGACCTAAAACTCGGTGAGATGGCTGCACTGTCTCTTTCAAAACCTTTCTCCTGGGGTCAAAAAGCTACAAGGTTTAGCCAAAGATGTAATCATGAAAAGCTGTCTTAAAGTTTAATATACCAGAAATGTAAGGCCAACTTACTTCATTTAAGCTTTGAGGATTTGAGCTATATAGTCTTGGTACACTATTAACAACACTTGTTTTCTGTTCATCTCCACAAGAAGCAGACGAGTTTGAAGCCCATCTTTGCGATTCTAGAAAACTGGTTTCCAAACTTTTTCTTTGTCTACTTGTGCTTGAGCGCAATCCAAAACCAAGAGTCTCATTGCTCATATCCTGCTCCAAACTATATCCAGCAGGTGAGAAGCTGAAATTCGTCCGCCATTGCAAGGCATCATCTTGAGTCAAGGAAGGAATATCCCTTATGCTGCGAGGAGATGATTTTGTGGTTGTTACCAGTGGCCTTGAGGCCACAATACAACAGAGTGCACCCGTTTTGGGCTCTGTTTTATTCTCACTGTACATTCACAAAGGGGTGTCAAATGAATCATAGACCTTTAGTAACTTGTTAACACTGAGTAAAGCTGAGCTAATGATTTTAATTCTACTTAGTTATAAAATGAAGTTCTTGATTATGCAACAAAATCTTCGAGTTCTGTGATTCAAAACTAAGAAGTAACGAAGACGACATACCAAAGTGAAGACAAAGCAAAACACTGGATTGAGACTCGTAACAGCACTACAAAGCCACGAACTTTGTATCATTGGGAATTCGAGGAAGATAATCAATCAAGTGTCGGTGATAACGAACTAGATTATACTAGAGAGGATAAATTTAAAAAAATTTCAGAACAGAACCCACGTTTAAGATTTGGAAATCGATAATCTGAAGAAACCCTACGAATTGGGGATTTCGAATAACGAAGAGCAGAGAGATGAAGTAGAAACGATGGCGGAAAGAGATGAAGAGGAGCTCGAGACAAGAGCGCACTTCTCTTTACTTTTTCTGTCTTTTCTTTTTCTGTTTTGAAATAAAGAGAGACAGTCATGACTTGAGATTGGCTAATTATTAACTAATTATTTGTTTAATTATAAAAATTGTCCTTGTTTCTTACTTTTTATTATATATCAAATATCGGGCTAACCTATCAACTCATTGTTGTTGTTTTCTGTCATTTGAATAATCATTAATGGTTTATCTTATCTTGTTTCACTAAAATGAATCTATTTTTATGTGTTAAAGAAAATACTCTCTTTCTTATTAGTTAATGTTTTAAAAATACAATTAGTTTATTTTTAGTTGATGTTTTAAGATTCCTATGCAAAATTTATTGCATTTTTAGTATTTTTGACTCTTTTAATTCTGCCGATTGATTTGTGATTGGTTAAAATATTTTGGAATTTGTGATAAACTATATTTTGCTTAGAAAAAATAGAACAATTATTGATTTCTTAATATGTGTGAAATGCCCAAAATATCAAATATAAAAAAAAACAAAGGGAGTAAATCATATCAACTTTTAGTTTTCTTTCTTTCAGATGCTTTGTTTCTTTTTTTAACAGCAAATATATGAATAAAAATATCTAAAAAAGAGAAAATTACATCAACCAACTATTAGAATGGAAAAAACAGAAAAATAAAATATGATAGAAAAGAGAATTTAGCCTCGAAAACTTATCTTAAAATGAAAAAGGCTGGCCACTCTTCCAGTTGGAGCAAAAACGTCTCACAGTCTGTTGTTATCTTCACCTCTATTATCTGAAGCAACAAGAGAGATTTCATTGTCCAAAGTAAAGCTTCAACCTCTGAATGTAGAGTAGAGAGAGTCCACGGAACACTCCTAGCTCCAATGCACACGCCTTCGATTGAATCTAGAAAGCAGTTTCAACCTAAACCGGAGTGAAGATCTGTACTATTCTAGGATCCGTCCACAAAACATTTATACCTTGTGAAATTTGGATTTGTTTTCGAATGGAATGTCATTAGTGACCATTTTGGAGAAGTGCTAAACTCTAAGGGTTTTCTTAAGTCACTTAGTTCACTTCTTGCAACATACCATTCTTTGTAGTCTGTTTTGGCATGTAAAATAACTGAACGGGGGTCTGTATTAGCAATGGTCAATTCTTGCTTTCCAGATATGCCATATAATTCATGGGCTAATCTTGACTTCTTCTAGATTTGGAAGGCGCCAGAGCAAATACTCCATATTATATTAGATAGATTATCTTGGGAAGACATTAACCGCATAGGGTATACATGATAATGCCCGATATTGGACAGTTGGTCGACACTCAAATAGTACATGATTGATGGCCTCATTTTCTGCACCACAACAAGAACATTTAATATCACACTTAACACCGCAGAGGTTGAGATTCAGCTTTACAGCAACACAACCAGATAAAGCCTGCCATATAAAGTATTTTATTTTACTTGGGCATTCTATTTTCCAAATATTTTCTTGTAATGCTTTAAGATTTGGACCATATTGTCCTACCTTTAATATTGAGTAAGACTCTTCGGTTTGGTATCTTGATTTGACTGAATATCTACCGATCTTAGTAAAATATCAGCCTCAGTAATCCAGGCGCCACCATCTTGGAAATGAAATTGCAAGTATAAGCTCAACATCACTAGGATCAAAATATTATTGAAGTATAATTTCCCGCCAAGATCCAGATTGATGGTCAATGAATTGATCTACTGTAAGATCTGGATACAATATTGGGCCCATATTATTGGCACCAAGGAAAACATATGGGTTCCATGGATCGAGCTAGACCCGAGTTATTTTACCATCACCAATCTTTCTAATGATAGTCTTAGTGACCAACAATTTGGCTGAAGAGATACTTCTCCAGCCATACGACGAATTAGATGTCAAGGGACAATGGTTCTTATAATATCTCCCCTTCATAAATTTTGGAAAAAGCAAATCAGGGAAGTATATTAGTCTCCATAATTCTTTGACAAGGATAGCGGAATTAAATTCTTATAGACCCCGAAAACCCAAACCCCCTTCTGATTTGGGCCTACATATTTTTTTCCATTTCTTCTAATGAATACATTTTGAAGTTTCTGAATTCGACCACCACAAACTAGCTATTACTGATAGTAATTTTATCCCAATAGTTTTTGGTAATCAGTAACATGTCATAACATACATCGGTAAAGCCATCAAGATCGGCTTGATTAGATTCTTTTTACCAGCTTTTGATAAAAAAAATTAAGGTCCAACTATTCATCCTTTTTTAGAGCATATCTATAACAAAGGCAAAACTTTTGTTTAAGCCTCACCAATGTTTACCGGGAGACCTATATAAGAACTCATCCCTCCAATCTGAGTGATTCTAAAGATACAATGGAGTTTCACTTTATGAGTATCAGGTACAACATGTCCAAATTGAATTGATGACTTCTCAAAATTAATTTGTTGACCTGATCCTCTTCATATCCCTTAAGAATATTTAAGATTTGACTAGTTTCTTCTTTATTGTGCATAGCCTCCATGAGGATCTCCTCTTCTGTAGCTACTTAACTCCAATTAGTATATATCAGACCAATAATTCGGTTTTGCTATACCCTGCTTAGTTTGAGCGTGAGAAAAACTTGTATTCTTATCCTCCTCTTGTAGCCATTTATTTCGAGTTTTTTGTTTCCAGTAAGCCTATTCCTTTACATATGCATGTTTGAGGTTCGATTTAGCTTTAGTGATTTCATCTCATTTATTTGCAATACAGTTTTTTAGATCCTCTACAATTTATTTTAATTCCATGAGTCTTTTTCGTCCTTAAAGTAAATTTTTATTCCTCCAGCAAGAAATCTTGCGACGACATCTCTTGATTTTGTCCATAAAAGATACTTTTTGACGACATGGAAAAATTATCCAACATTTTTCAATTAAATCTTTGAAACCAGATTTACCAACCTATCTTTTATGAGAGATAAACTGTTTATGGGGTTGAAAAGTTTGATCATTAAATCTACCCAATTTAGGTATATGACCGGGGCCTATCATATCAAGGTACTCCACTTCTGATTTTGGGAATAGATCATGTCAATCTTCATTTTTATAGGCTTTTCTAAGATACATAGGACAATGTTTTTGTTCCTTACATCTCTCCACGACCATGAGTTACCAAGTTTTGGAAAATCTACAAGTCCATAATCTTGTAACATACAATTGAAAGACACGAAGGAGTTTGCGTGTCTAAAAGATCCTCCTTGTTTTTCATGATTACCAGAAAGTTCATTAAAATCTCCTATGACTAACCATGGAGAATTTTTGGAGATTCCCATTTGAGTTAGTCTTTACCAGACATAATCTCTTGTACTTTGGTTTGGTTCTCCATATATGCAAGTAATATCAATTTTTCGACCCTTAAGGTCTAGAGATACATCAATCATATTTTTATCTTTGTGATTGATTATCACATTGTTAAAATCTGAAGATAATAAGGATAAACAACCACTTAAATCATTTGGTTCTATCGTAGTTAGCATATTAAAACCTAAATGCAATTGAATTTTTTTCATAAAATAAATATTATTTTTAGTTTCTGAAATAAATAAGAAATCTGGTTTAAACTTCTTCCAAATATCTCTAAGGTAATTTATTATAACTTTATTGCCAATTCTGGCAATTCCAACAAAGAGTTTGAAACATAAATGAAAAACATAACTAAAATTTCATGGAGGTTTTGTCATGATCCTTATTATCCTCTTCCTTTGCCTTGGAATTCTTTGGCAATTTGTGAGGTGACATTGTTGTTATGGCCATCATTTTCTTGCAACTCACTATACAGAGAGGTGTAGAAGGCCTAGATGAGTGTTTAATCGGACCTGGAGGGGGCTTTGAAACCTTTGCATCCTTACATTATTGAATCTTTCAAGAATATTCTTCATGAACTTTAACCATTTCGAATCTGGTAGGTTTTGCACACTAATTATTGTTGTCTCTGCTTCAAGAGCATATAAGCTAGAGTCATCTAGGGGAGCTGTGCTCGCTGTGAGAATGAGACCTAAACAAGTGGTGAACATGTCCAAACTAAATAAGGCCCAGCGAAGCCCATCAACACTCTTAAACCTGAATCACAAAAAGGAGAATTGATCAGACTTGCAATTGAAGAAGAAAAAGCCTGAGATTTTCCAATTCTGGAACTTCACACCATCGATGAAGGATATCGACTCTTCTTTTGATTTTGCTTTGTAATTAGGAGGTTTGATCATTCCTAACACTCCTATATAAGTTGTAAACCTAATTTCATTATGAATGTCGTTATGAGGAAACTGAAATCCAAGCTCTATCGTTTTTCTCACCTTCTTCATGATATCAGAGCCCTTATAGGTCCTAACAGACTTCTTCAATGGTCGATCCTTACCCTTTTTCGAGTAATATTCATATCCTTAGCTCAGTTACCCTTCAACTCACTAATTCAAACTATCTCCTTTAGATGACACAATTTGAGTCTCTTTTATCAAGTCAGAAGCTCATCGGTTTTGTTAATGGAAGCATATCCCCTCTATCAACTACTTAAACAGTAAACAACAATGGTGTTCTCACTCAGGTTCCAAACCCTCTCTATGATTCATGGTTATGTACAGACCAATTAGTTCGGTCATGGCTCTTTGGTACACTGTCCGAGGAAGTCCTTGGACATGTTCATAGTCTATCTACGTCCCGTAAAATCTGGATAAATTTAAACAAGAGCTCTATTGCTCAAGAGTTCTCTCTGCGAATGAGTCTTCAACTCATCAACAACAAAGGCAAGAGTTTTTTTACTTACGGTCATGAATTTAAAAGCTTGTGTGATGCTCTCAGCTTTATTGGGAAACCTGTGGATGAGTCTCTCAAAACCTTTGTCTTTCTGAATGGCCTAGGTCGAGAATATGATCCAGTCACCACAGTAATACATAGCTCTCTAACAAAATCTGCTCCTCCCACCTTTAATGATGTGATATCTGAAGTGCAAGGGTATGATGCAAAGCTTCAGACATATGAGAATGAAACTACAGTTTCACTACACATGGCGTTCAACACTCAGCGGTCTGATGACTATTAGTCTAGCCCAGGACAAAGAGGAGGCCGAGGCAGAAGTGGTACTAATCGAGGCAACAACAGAGGCGGCTACTCCTCTAGAGGACGAGGCTTCTCTCAACACCAGTCGGCTACACAAGGAAATGGGGAAAGGCCTACATGTCAGATATGTGGCAGAATTGGTCATACCGCGATCAAATGTTTCAACCGATTTGATAACAACTATCACATCGAACAAACTGACCACACCAATCAAGCATTTTCCTCTCTGCGGGTCTCTGAAGCCTCAGGAAAAGAATGGTGCCCTGACTCCGGTGCATCAACACACATTACCTCAACTGCCAAAAATCTTCAGAACACTGAAAAATACCATATGACGGATACAGTGTTGGTTGCTGATGGGACTTACCTTCCAATAACACACGTCGGATCCACCTCCCTTCCAGCCACTACAGGTAAGATTCCACTCAATGATGTCTTAGTATGTCCCAATATACAGAAATCCCTTCTCTCAGTGTCCAAAATGTGTGATGACTACCCGTGTGGGGTGTTTTTTGATGCTCACAAAGTCTGTGTGATTGATTTACAAACTCAGAAAGTAGTGGCAAAGGGGCCTCGTCGTGAAGGTCTGTATGTGTTGGGGAACCAAGAATTTGTTGCTTTCTACTCAAATAGACAGTGTGCTGCTTCAGAAGAAACTTGGCATTTGAGATTGGGGCATACAAACTCGAGGACTCTCCAACATCTCAAAAACAACAAGGATGTCATGATAAATAAGAGTAGAACCACCTCCATTTGTGAACCTTGGGGAAGAGTAGTAAACTTTAGTTTTCTAGTTCAGATTCTCGTGTTTCAAAGCCCCTAGATAGAATACATTGTGATCTATGGAGCCTTTCACTTATTGTATCTGATGAAGGGTTCAAATACTATTTTTTCTTTTGTGGATGATTACTCTCGGTTTACTTGGTTTTATCCTCTCCACTCTAAGTCAGATTTTTATTCAACATTTATTGCTTTTCAAAAACTGGTGGAAAACCAACACAGTAACAAGATCAAAGTGTTTCGAAGTGATGGAGGAGGAGAGTTTGTAAGTAACAAACTCAAACAACATCTAGCTAACTATGGGATTAAGTACAAGATCTCATGTCCACATACGCCACAACATAATAGAACAGCCGAGAGGAAACACATGCACTTGGTTGAATTGGGGCTATCTGTGATGTTTCAAAGCCATACACACTCAAATTCTGGGTTGAATCAATCTACACTGTAAGTGTCATAATCAACATGCTTCCTCCATCAAGAACAGACAGTCACAGTCCTCATGATATGTTATTTAAGTAGAAACCAGACTACTCATTTCTCAGAGTTTTTGGGTCCGCTTGCTATCTTTGTCTACACCTCTAGACAACACACAAGCTTGAACCACGATCACTTCAGTGCGTGTTCCTTGGTTACAATGCACAATACAAAGGCTACCGCTGCTTATACCCACCAATAGGAAAAGTATACATTAGCCGCCATGTAATATTTGGTGAAGAATCCTTTCCCTTCAAAGACAAGTATCAACACCTAATACCAAAGCATCACAGTGGAATGCTACATGCTTGGCATTCGTCAATTCCTCCCCCAATACCAGCAAGAATAGAGCAAACCACGAGAATCATCCCCACTCCTTTCAAATCTGCAATATATGCAGAAAACGGCCAACCAACAAATGAACCATCGCCTCACTCACCACTTAATGAGTCACTTGTCGAGCCTGCTACACCGGAGAATGCTCAATTAGGAGGTGAGGGGATCTATGTTGAAGATGTTTCAGTGCTTCAACCTGCATCAAACACTAACGGAGCACCTCCAAAATCCAATAGGTCATTTGAAAAAATTGATTCCCACCAAGCTCAGCCTCCACAGAATTCTCATGCTATGACAACCAGAGCCAAAGTTGGAGTTGTAAAGCCAAACCCACGATACGTTCTTCATGTGCTTAAGACCAATGTTGATGAACCTAAAGATATTGTGGCTGCTCTTGCGCATCCAAGATGGAATTAGTCTGTCTTTGAAGAGATTAGGAGGATATATCTTCTTCATACATGGGAGTTGGTACCACATACTAATGATATGAATGTTTTGGGCTGGAGATGGATTTTCAAAGTCAAGTTAAATCCAGATGGAACAATAGACAAACTTAAATCAAGGCTGGTTGCTCAAGGTATAATCAACAAGAGGGAGTAGACTACTTAGAGACATTTAGTCTGATCATAAGAACTGCAACAATACGTATTGTACTTGATGTTGCGATTGCTAAACGATGGTCTATCAAACAGCTGGATGTTTCTAATGCTTTTTTGCATGGAGAATTGCAGGAACCATTTTTATGCAACAGCCACCAAGATTTATCGACAACAGCAAACCACAACATGTGTGTAAGCTCACCAAAGTGTTGTATGGATTAAAACAAGCTTTGAGGGATTGGTTTGATACCTTCAGCTCGTTTCTTCTCGAATTCGGGTTCATCTGCAGCAAAGTTGATCCAAAACTGTTCACATACTACCAAATTGATATAACGATCATTCTTCTACTCTATGTTGACGATATCTTGCTAACATGAGTGATCAAAAGATCCTAGATCATCTCCTCAAGACTCTCAATACACGCTTCTCCATGAAAAATCTTGGTCCATTCAAATATATCTTGGTATTGAAATTCTATCTCATGAAGGTGGCCTTTTTCTACATCAAAGTGCTTATGCTTCCGAAATCTTACATCAAGCTGGCATGACGGATTGTAATTCTATGCCCACTCATCTGCCTCAACACCTTGACAATCTTGACTCAAATCCATTTCCAGAACCTACTTATTTCAGAAGCATTGCAAGAAAATTGCAGTACCTCACTATCACAAGGCCCGACATCCAATTTTCAGTTAACTACATATGTCAACGGATGCATTCTCCTACAATGTCAGACTACACTCTTCTCAAGCGTGTTCTCGGGTATGTGAAGGGTACTCTGGACATGAGGATGCTCTTAAAGGGACACTCAAACTTTGATCTTACTGCATATAACGACAGCGACTGGGCATGGTGTCGTGAAACAAGAAGGTCGACAACTGGTTTCTGCATAATGTTAGGTCCCAATCTGATTTATTGGTCAGCCTCACAACAACGCGCAACGTCTCACGGTCCTCGACAGAGGCTGAATACAGAGCTCTAGCAGAGACAGCTCGGGAAATAACTTGGACATCATCAATCTTGCGTGATATTGGCATTCCTCAATATTGTTCCACTCTATTTTGGTGTGACAACTTATTTGCAGTGTATTTGAGTGCAAATCTTGCGCTTCACAAACGATCGAAACATTTTGAGTCTGATTTTCACAACATCAGGGAACAAGTGGCACTTGAACACATTGAAACCAAACACATACCCTCATCTCAACAAGTTGCAGACATATTTACTAAACCTCTTGCTAGACGACAGTTCCTCTTCAACCGAGACAAATTTGGTGTCATGGCAAATCCCACCCCAAGTTTGAAGGGGAATGTGAGACCAGAGAATGAGACCCAAACAAGTGGTGAACATGTCCAAACTAAAGAAGGCCCAGTGAAGCCCATCAACATTTGCAACCTGAAACACAAAAAGGAAAATTGATTAGACCTGCAATCGAAGAAGAAAAAGCCTGAGATTTTCCAATTCTATAACTTTACACCCTCGATGAAGGATAGCGACTCTTCTTTTGAATTTGCTTTGTAATTAGGAGGTTTGATCAATCCTAATACTCCTATATAAGTTGTAACCCTAATTTCATTATGAATGTCGTTGTTGTGAGAAAACTCAAATCCAAGCTCTGTCTTTTTTCTCACCTTCTTCATTCGCATCCTTCATTATGGTATCTTCATTGACGTCAGTTGCTGTAACAGACAAAAAAGAGTTAATATTTTTATGAACTACTACATACGATAAAACAGTTGCAGATGTTGTACTAATTACAGGTCCACCTATTTGAAATAAAGCTGTTGAGGAAGCAACATCCGTTTTGATTACATAGTTAATTCATCGATTCATCAATGCTTTCTGTTGAATTGACTTGTTGGAAAAGGAGTGTTCTCACTTTTTTTTGAAAAGAGGGAACCAGCACTTGAACTTTCTCTTATAACTCTTCCGCAACAAGAGAATTCTCTCTTACAAATGCTATGTTTATAATAATCGAATAGTGTAATCTAATTCTCATACCAAAAACAAAGTAGACGTATTTTACACTAATATTTAATCACTATCATACTAACTTTCAGTCTCAACTCAACTAATCGTATAAATAATTCAATTTTAAATATTTTATCAAAAATAATGTTATATAATAAACCTCCTAGTACTTATGCAGTGGTCTGCATTACTAATCACAGAAATTAACACCTTTGATTAATCTGACTTTTCTAACTTGTTATACCATTGTTTGTTAAAGATAAAATCTTACATTATAAAAGCAGAAAAGATCCAATGTCTGTATGCAAGAAATTGAAATAAATATCGAAATTGTTGCATCAGTGAGCAATATCTTACTGTAAAATAGGTCCAATATATTGGGACCATGGACGTCAAATAGGTCCGATATCTTACAGTAAGGACTTCTTTTGTAACCCGCATAACTGTTTAATTGTATAACTTTTTCTCTATATTGTTCTTTTTTTGGATAAATTTTTTTTTATCTATATTCTTGTAAACTTAATCCATAAAACGAAATGGTTATCCTAGTTGTTTTTACATTAAAATCTTAGAAGGATATGTATTATTTATAGCGTGAACAAATAATGTGTACACTTCAAAAATGTACATGTATTATTTATCGCTTTGAATCTAGATAAAGACGAAAATATTATAAAACTCAAACTAAAATTGATATGAATTAAAAGAAACAAACACGACGAAATACCTAAATGAATCAAAAAATCAGAACGGAACCAAATCAAAAACCAAATTTTAACTTTTATTTTCTATTATTTTCTAAAATTTTTGAATATATTTAAAAATACCTAAACTCGATATCTATATTGAACCGACCCATATCCAAAATTTTAAAATAGCCGAATAAGTCTTAAATTAAAATAATCCTGATTTAGATGAACCGAACCCGACAAAACACCACAATGTGTCCTAAATATATATACTCGAGTAATCGAATCTAAACCAAAATTCGAACCAAATCAATAACCGAGTTTATAACCGATATATTTCTATTAAATTTTAGTTTTTTAAAATTTCTTATATATTAAATACTTATTAATTTTAAATTTTATA
>JAKUCM010002326.1:0-31395 GCA_023374145.1 Lepidium sativum | reverse complement strand
CATATATTCATCAATCATATTTGTTCCCTAACAATGAATTTTAAAACCCTAGAATCCTCAAATCCGATCTAAGATCTAATCAAACATAGAACAATGAATCAAACAAATCATGATGAACTGAAACTGAAATTGCATTCATAAACATAAATAAGATTCAGAAATTCTTCTTAAGTGTGAAGAAATCTTCTTCCTAGCTTACAAACTCTCAAACTTTTGTAAAAATCATTCTTCAACAACTCAAAGAAGCCCCTAAAAATAAAATAAGAAAAAAGTATGTAATGTCCCAAAACAGGAGCTGAGAAATCGTGAAATTAGGTTTCTTCGAAGGGCATCGATCGATCTTTGGATATTGAGTTGATCTCTCAGAAGCTAAGTCGTTCTTCAGATCGTGCGCACATTCCTTGTTAAAGCACTGATCGATCGACCCTTGTGTTGATCGACCGATCCTTCCTCTCGTGGAGAATACCAGAAAATGCTTCAAACTTCTCCAAAGTCCACTTTCAAGCATGATTCCAACTCTGAACATTTTTTACCTGAAATCTCAATAAAAGACATACGAATTCCCCAAAAATAACAGTAGTAATGAGCTCAAAACCGACAAAATATGAGGAACATCAATTCCTCCAGACTTAGCTTCTTGCTTGTCCTCAAGCAAAGAAAGAAAGACTATAGGAAGATCACATATCAAACAAACGACTTTCTCTAGATCCTGCACATCAAGTCCAAAGTGATCACAAGAATATTACTTATCAAAATCGAGACCACCTTGTACTCCCTCTAGACTTAGCAAACATAACAATCTCGTGTCACAATTCAAAACAAACAATCGGATTCCCAATACTGACTTTCTAATAAATTTAAGTGCAGTCTCATTCGAGGGAATATCAATCAACAGGCGAAAAGTTCCTATTTCTACTATATAGATTACCTTCAATCTGATTCGATCTCTCTCTTTTCATAAAACCAATTCTTCCCAGTAAGTTGCTTCATTGGAGTTTCCTTCAGTAAGCTAATTAATAAAGTGAAAAAGATTACGTCATTGGATGTATTCTCAGAAACGTCCAATTCACTTTAAAAACTCGTAGCGTCATTGGGAAGCTTTTACCCTAGGCTAACTTCATGCAAAAACTTATATTGACCATCAGAATTTTTGACTTAAAATGCCTGAAAATGATGAAGAGAGAAACAAAACCAAATTTACAAGGAACATCTTTCAATGAGTAAAGACAAGGAACATCCCTGATGTATTACCAATTCCCTTGACGAGAAGATTAAGTCAGGTTAGGTGTGAAATCAGCATGAAATCCTTTGATAGTTGAGATGAATGTGCTCTGAAACTAAGTGTTGCTTTGTCTCTAGCTTTTCCAATAGTCTGATCGATTCCAGACAAATTCAAATCAAGCGATACTAAGTCCAGGATAATGTTGAGAAAATCGAAAATCAAGTAGTCTAATGTCAGCCTCAAAAGCTCAAAATACAGAAATAAATGAAAGAAATAGTCCAAAAATTGAGAATGCAAAAGAAACAAAACAAAAAAATAAGTGTTCTCCCCCTCACTTACTTTACACTGTCCCGGTGTAAAAATAAATAAAAAAGAAGACATAAAAACACATAAGAAACAATTGAAAGCAAAAAGAAATAGTCTAAAATAAAATAAAAATAAACTGAAACAAATGTAGGAAGTAGCCAAAAAGCTACTCAGGACTCTGGCTGTCGCGGTCGCCCGGTGCTCTGCGACGGCGAGGAAATTGATAATCCATTGGCCGATCATCCTCATCATCATCAGCTGCAGGTGCACTCATACAAAAATAAGATGGGATCCTCCTCAAAGCATTCCAGATGGTCTGTTGAATCGTTCTCTTCCTCCTCTCATTCTTGACTTGCCACTCTCTAAACTGCTGAGCCGTGAAGTCTGGCGAGTAATGAGGTAATCCGAGTTCCTCCTCAGGAAACTCAGGAAGCAGAAACCTGGAAGGTTGAGTAGCTGGAGCAGGAGGTACGAACTGAGCATAAGTGGAAGCTCGAACTCTCCTAGATCGGGTGCATGGTGCGGCTTCCTTCTCCTTAAGCTTGTCGGAAATCTCAGGATGCGATAAATCAGGCTTGAACTCCACGTTCTCTCTGCAGGTAACCGAAGTGATGTGAGGAGCTGGAAGGGTGATATACATCATCCGTGGCATGTCATCGAAGAAAGTCCACTGCTTCTTCTCTAAAAAGTACCAAAATCTGGCTAAGGCAGCTGTATCGATCAAATAATTCCTCTGCACAACCTCTGTCTGCCCGATATCTAATTCATGAAACTTGAAAGTCGGTGTCAGGAGACTACCAAATAGCTCAACTACTCCCTTCCTCGGGTCACCTCTGTATCTACGCTTGATCAGCTCATTAGCAAATAGATACCCCGAGGTGATGTTCAAAGGAGGACCTGTAGCATAAGTAGGATCTTGGTAAAGATCCGGTACCAAAGGAGAGATGGCTTCGTGCAAGTACTCCAACAGAGATTTGGTGACACTGCTTGCATCTTCCTTGGCTAAAAATGGTCGACCCCATATGCTTAACAACTATCCTAATAGCGGGATTCCTGATGTGAGTACTTTGAAGACTTATCCTCATACCCAACACCAGACAACAAGTACCACAATGCATTCTTTGGAGGAGAGTTCTTCGATGGTTTATGTCCAACTGCATACTCATCGAAACCATAAAGCTAGCACAACTCCTGAATGGTGATCGTATAAAGAGCTCCTCTATATAGGTACGTGAGCACTGAGCATAAACCAAACTGTAAGGTTCAGCACACATATGTAGATCACATGTCGCTAAGAATTGCCTACGACCTCCAGATACAGTGGATAATAATCAAAACAGAACTTGGTCAAACCAAGATTATCTAGCAGCTCAGTAACATCTTCGAGAATCCCCATCCGATGCAATGTCTCACGACAAAGGAACTTTGTTGGAATCAACGTGTTAGTCAGGAGTTGATTATAGAAGCTTTCATGAAAGCTCTTCTAACCATCTCCTTCCTTTCTATCTTTATACGCTAATGTAGTTATGACAAAAGAAGGAGTATCCCTGGTAACCAAATTATCAACAAAATACGTTTGTTCCGGTCTCGGCCACAACAAACACTCACCAAGCTGTCCGTATCTAGGTGCATCGTCGTGCTGTTGTGACGACTGACCGCGCTGAAGATTAAAAGATACTTGGACCTTCTTTGTAGGTTTCTTAGGATTAGAGGTTGATGTTCGAACCATCAACAATGAAAGAACAGAGACATAACCGAAAAAAATGAGTTTGTGATCGAGAAAATTCACAAGATTTCGATATCCTAGGCATACAAATGATCAGTGGTCCGATTGCTTATTCAATTAAACAAGATCAACATCCAGCAATGCATTAATCGAACTGCAATCATCAAAATCAAGCCTAAAAATTTTGAAATTCCTCTAGAAATTCTCCTTCAACGTAACAAGCAATCTCTAATTGAAATTCAATGATCCAAACAACAAGAGGGGGTCGAATTCATGTAAGAATAAGGCACATGCATTAGTTAATCAATGGAAATCAACAAAAAAAAACAAGTTCCCCATTACCCAATTCAACTTCCAAATCGGAAAAAAATCAAATTTAGAGGACATACCTTTGCTAATCGAAGTAATGAACCACATAACAGATAGACTATGAAATTCTAAGCGGATTCGACTTTTGAATCGTTAAAAACGGATGAAAAACAAGAGAGAAATCAAGGTTTGAAATTTTTCAGAATAAAAATTTCCCGAACTGTAATCGTTCTATGTGTTTCAGACGACGAACCTGGGTTAAGGATCGATCGATCTTTATGTTGATCGATCGATCTATGCTCTCGTGAGTAGAGAACGATCAATCCTTACCTTCTAAGTCGGGCAATGGATCGTGCATTACTTCTTCTTAAATAGCTCGATGGATCTATCATATTCATGTCGTGCTCTGGATCAGTGCGATCTTCTTGCTCGATTAGTCGGGCTATGCTTGTTCGGTCGGGCAGAAAATCGTGCAGTCTTCTTGCTCGATCGATCTCTGAGTGCTCGGTCGTGAAGTGGATCGTGCGCAAAAATACTGTGTGTATTGATCGATCATTGCTTTCCGAAAGCTTCCTACTTTTAACAACTACACAAAAACAAAAAAGAATGCAAACTAAAAGAAAAACGAAAAACAAACTACCTAATAGTGGGTTGCCTCCCACTCAGCGCTTTTTTACTGTCATTAGCTTGACTCGGATGCCATTCAGATGGCAGAACTTCTTGAGTGAGGTTGCTCACTCCTCGAACACTAATCTCCTCAATGATGAATTTCTTCAACTGTTCATCTTTCTTGTGGATTGTCCTTCCTGAAGCATCCAACAATGAAATAGTTCCATCCCGGCATATCTCCTTGACTGTGTAGATTCAAGAAGTATCAAAGTCAGGACTACCTGCAAAAACTTTGATAACAAAACCTTTAACATCATAGTTGCAGAATTTGTCAAGACGATAAAGGATACAAGTGTCTTGATGTTCAGCTGAGTCCTTCTCCTGTTCACGAAATAACCCATACTCCTCATCATAATCATTATCTTCTTCACCATATACTGCAACCTGAGTTAATGATTCAGTGCTCACTTGCTTTCCTCCATCATCTCGAATCATCCCACAGAAATCACTCGATGAAGCTCGAATAGGATATGAAACATCTTTGTCCACGTTCTGCAACACGACTCTCTGAATTAGGAAGTTTAACTTAGCACGAGCTGTGTTGAGGAATGGCATTCCCAATAAGATCAGAACAACTTGTTCTCTTGCCATTTCAATAACAGTAAAGTTTATAGGGATCTTGCAATTCCCAACCAGAAGAGTGAAGTTAACAAGTCTTCCTCTAGGTACCTTAGAAGATGCGTCTCCAAAAGAAACCGATGAGTAATGCTCCTGCATTAATTCAATACTGAGTTTCTGCACAGTCTCCAAAGATATCACAATGATACTAACTCCATAATCACACAAGGCATCGCTGAAAACTAGCTGTCCAAGCCGACAAGGTACAATGAGGGTTGTACTTACTCTCAACTGAACTTCTACTTTAGAACTGACCAAATTGAAAGATTCCTTGAGATTCTTCTCAACTTCCCAGGTAAAGCTCCTTGTGGACGTTTAATAGCCTCAACAGTCTCAACAACTTAGGTGTCTAGTTTCTTGATATGCATAGAAACTGACTCAAACTTCCCATTCAGATCATTGTAGATGTTGTCCATCTTAGCATTAAGCTCCCTTGTAGTCTTTTGTTGCTCAACAGCAAGTTGTTGAATCAAGGCCTTAATCTCTTCGTTTGACGTTTCTGAAGTTGCTGCTGAAGGCTGTTGCTGCATCGGTGGTGGTACATAAGGCTTATATTGCCTTTGCTAGTTACTTCCTCTTGCATTCGGAACAAACGGCTTCTGATTACTCCATCTCTGACCTGAATTCTGAATGAATGGCTTTCCCTGAAAATGTGATCCTTGAGGCAATGTGGGTGCTGGAAAAGTAACATCCTGAGGGTTCTCGACGTTAGTGCTCCTGTAGGAAAGGTAGTTCGGGTTTTGCTCCCTGTTCTGCCAGTTAACATATTCGACCTCCCTTTGGTCTTGAGAACCAACCGAATCATCTTGAACCTAAGCCACTTCTCTGTTGTCCTCAACTTGATTCACACTCCTCTGATTACCCTGATTTGCTCGGATCAAAATATCCAACTTTTCAACAATGTCATCAATCCTCTGAATCTTCACCTTGTCACTTTCCTAGTTCGATAATTTTCTGAACACTGACTACCAAAACTTGCAGCCAAGTTATCAATCAGAGTGAAACCTTCATCCCTAGTGTTAGTCATAAAGTCTCCATTGCTGGCATCATTCAGGGAATTCTTGTACTCCCACTCGATTCCACTATAGAAAGTGTTGAGAAGCTACTCATCCGAGTACCCATGGTGTGGACAATCTCGCTGATACTCCTTGAAACGTTCCCATGCTTCATTCAGAGATTCCCTAGATCGTCGCTGAAACGATGAAATCTTGCTCCTGAGAGCTGCAGTCTTGGACTTAGTGTAGAACTGATCAAGAAACGCTACTCGAACTGAGCCCATGTGGTGAGTGATCCTGGAGGTAGTGAAGACAACCACCTAGAAGCTCTGTCTGAGAGTGAATAATGGAAAAGCTTACACTTCACATAATCAGCAGGTACACCATTAGAGCTTATGCTGCCACATATGTCTTCGAAATTCTCTATGTGATCCATAGGATTCTCGCCGGGAAGTCCATTGAAAACATACTGCTTAACCAACCCAATAAGCTGAGGTTTGATTTCATAATCATTAGTCTCAATCGCAGGAGGTGATGTTCCTTATATTTTATCGGTTTTGAGCTCATTATTACGGTTATATTTGTGGAATTCGTCTATGTTTTATTGAGATTTCAGGTCAAAAACGTTTAGAGTTGGAATCATGTTTGAAGGTGGACTTTGGAGAAGTTTGAAGCATTTTGCGGTATTCTCCACGAAAGGAAGGAGCGATCGATCAACACAAGGATCAATCGATCAGTGCTCTAACAAAGATTATGTGCACGATCTGAAGAACAACTTGGCTTCTGAGAAATCGACTCAATATCCAAGGATCGATCGATCCACGCGAGGAACGATAGATTGATGCCCTTCGCAGAAACCTAATTTCACGATTTTTCAGCTCTTGTTTTGAGTCCTATAAATACTCTTTTCCTATTTTATTTTGGGCGAGTCCTGAGCCGTCTTTGTGTTGTTAGAGAACGAATTTTACAGAGTTTTGAGAGTTTGTAAGTAGGAAGAAGATCTCTTCACACTTGAGAATATTTTATGAATCCTATTTCTATTTATAATACAATTTCAGTTTCAGTTCATCATGATTTGCTTGATTCATTGTTCTATGTCTGAGTAGATCTTAGATCGGATCTAGGGATTCTAGGGTTTTAGAATTCACTGATGGGGAACAAATATGATTGATGAATAGATTATTCTCCTTCTAATACTTGAGTTTAATGCATACATTAGCATGATCACCTAGTCGATGATTTTAGGTTGTTAACTTTGCAGAAGATTGTTAAGAACTAAAACTAGATTAGAAGAGCAATTCCTTCACTACCAACGAGAGTTGATGCTAGGTTGGATTGTGGGTAATTGAACCTAAGCGATAAAGCCTACTTGTAATCTGAAACCAACGAGAGTTAAGACCTTTAGATTATTAGTAGAAGGGTAGATTCAACGAGAGTTGGTTTATCTTTATTTATGTTCAAGCCTAGAATAGGATCAGATTAGTTCTTGAATTGTTTCCCTGACAAGAATTCTAACTCCTGAATGAATACCCGACATCCGATTGATTTAGTTATTTGATTTCATTCGCGTTTAAGTGGCTAGTATTTACCTCTCTGATTTGGATTGATATAGCTTGTGATTCGATAGAAGTCGAAAGTGTAACCTGGTTCTCTGAGGAATTTGACCCCTAAGTACTATTACGTTTGTTGTGCACTTGCAGTAGGATATAGGGTTACAACTCGTAGTATCAGGAGGTCGAATAGCTGAGCAATTTTGATAGTGGGTATGTGTAGTGTCCATGTCACCTATCGCTCTACGTTGAGCAGGCTCTCATGCTCTCCTAAATCTCAGCTAACTCTCTCTGCAATTGTTGTACCATTGTGGCCATATCCTGCAGATTTTGTGCTTGATTCTCTGGAGGATTCATATTCCTAGCTCTTCGGTTTTCTCTTTCAACCCTCGCAAGCTCTTGATTATCCAAATTGAATAGATTTTCTGAACCTTGACTTCTGGTCATACACCTGAAAAGAAACAAAAACGAACAAAAAGAAAAATGTAAGTAACGATATAGGCTTGAAACTATAAACAGAAAATTGAAAGACAACTAATGGCTCCCCGGCAACAGCGTCAAAAACTTGATACAACGAGTTTTAACCCTATATCCTACTGCGAGTGCACAACAAATGTAATAGTATTTAGGGGTCGAATTCCTCAGAGAATGAGATTACACTTTTGACTTCTATCGAATCGCAAGCTATATCAATCAAAATCAGAGAAGTAAATACTAACAACTTAAATGCGAATGTAATCAAATAACCAAATCAATCGGATGTCGGGTATTCATTCAGGACTTAAAACTCTTGTCATGGAAACTATTCAAGAACAAATATGAGCATATTCTCGGTTTGAACATAAATAAAGATAAACCAACTCTCGTTGAATCAAACCATCTACTAATTATCTAAAGGCCCTAACTCTCGTTGGTTTCAGATTACAAGTAGGCCTTGTCGCTTAGGTTCAATTACCAACAACCCAACCTGGCATCAACTCTTGTTGGTAGTGAAGGAATTGCTCTTCTAATCTAGTTCTAGTTCTTAACAATCTTCTGGAAAGTTAACAACCTAAAATCATCGACTAGGTGATCAGGCTAATCTATGCATTAAACTCAAGCGTTATAAGGAGAATCATCTATTCATCAATCATATTTGTTCCCTAACAGTGAATTCTAAAACCTTAGAATCCCTAAATCCGATCTAAGATCTACTCAGACATAGAACAATGATTCAAGCAAATCATGATGAACTGAAACTAAAATTGCATTAATAAACAGAAATACGATTCAGAAATTATTCTCAAGTGTGAAGAGATCGTCTTCCTAGCTTACAAACTCTCAAACTTCTGTAAAAATCGTTCTTCAACAACTCAAAGACGCCCCTAAAAATAAAATAGGAAAAGAGTATTTATAGGTCCCAAAACAAGAGCTGAAAAATCGTGAAATTATGTTTCTTCAAAGGGCATCGATCGATCGATCCTTGTGTTGATCAATCGATCTTTTGATATTGAGTTGATCTCTCAGAAGCTAAGTCGTTCTTCAAATCGTGCGCACATTCCTTGTTAAAGCACTGATCGATCGATCCTTCATCTCGTGGATAATACCAGAAAATGCTTCAAACTTCTCCATAGTCCACCTTCATGCATGATTCCAACTCTGAATGTTTTTGACCTGAAATCTCAATAAAAGACATACGAATTCTCCAAATATAACCTAATAATGAGCTCAAAACCGACAAAATATGAGGAACATCAATTCCCCCAGACTTAGCTTCTTGCTTGTCACCTCCACCATACAAATTGTGAGTAAACAAGTTGCCAAGATCTACCGTCATATGGTGAGAGGCCCCTGAGTCAAGCAGCCATGTTGATGAGTTTGGAAACTGAGCTATGTGTCCATGAGGATTAGGCTCAGAGTTCCATGGTTAAATCAGTGTAGATGGCTGTTGATATTGTGGCAGTTGTTGCGGATATTGTGGTGTCCATGACGGAAGAGATGGTTGTCTACGAACCAATCTGAATTATGGACAAAACGTAGCGTTATGCCCATGAGTGCCACATGCTTGACATTTGCCGTTGTAGGGCTTGTTGAGTCGAGGTTGATTGTTGCCATTATTATACTGACGTTGCTGATTGAAGTTGTTGTAGTTGCGGTTCTGTTGCTGAGTATTATTGTTGTTTGATCGATTTTGGTTCTGTCGTGAGCGAGTATCAACAACATTGGCAACGGTTGGTGTGACAGAAGAAGTATCACTACACAGAAGCATAGCGTCACGGTTAAGAAGGCATTTGTACAACTCAGTATACGAGATTGGTGTGTCACAACCATGAATTGCAACTATATCTGGTTTATATTCTTCTCCCACACAATCCAGAATTTGTTCAGTAAGGTCTTCAACATCAAGTGGCTTTCCAATGAGAGATAGATCATCTGATTTAGCTTTCATAAGACGTAAATACTCTGTAATTAATTTTGTACCTTTGACACAGGTTCATAGTTGATATTTAAGTTGTCGTATGTGACCACGAGTTGGATTTCCGAAGGCTTCATCAAGGCTGTGCCATATTTCCTTCATCGTGGTGGCTCTGGAGACTAGTGGTTGAATATAATTAGTTAAGGCACCAAGCATAGCTTTGTAAAGAAGGTGATCTTGGCGACGCCATGGAGAATAAGCAGGATTTGGAGTACATACACCATCCATTACAACTGTAGATGACGGTATGACAGAGGCATCATCAATAAAGTGATGAAGTTCATGACCCTCCAAGAGAGATCTGGCCTGATTACGCCACATGAGGTAATTGTTCGTTGTGAGCTTGGTGACATGAGACATATTAACCGACAGTAGCGTGACTTGAGGGTTTTATGCATTGAACAAAGATGTTCTTTCTTCTGTGGAATTAGAAGTAGCCATGGGAGAAGAAACAAAAGACGTAAAAACAGAGTTAAAACCAAAAAAAGAGAGAGACGAGAGTTGAGAGACAAAGAGAAGAAAAAGAAGAAATCGACGGCTATGTTAAAAAAAACCTAGAAAGGCTCTGATACAATATTAAAGTTATTGAATATATTGTATTTACAATTGTCTTTCTAGAATTATATACTCATAGGTATATGGTACAAATAGAAAAGAGAATATACAATATTAATGATATACAAAAGAGTGGTTGGTCATATTTCCATACTTATCAAAATAAAGGTACATAAGTCCTTTAAGAATATAAATTTAAGGTTTATTTTAATAATAAGATTGTTTTGAATCTAATAGTTAAAATATTATTAGTTTGTATCAGAATTATTTCAATCGACAAGCCTTTATTTATACCTCAAACTCATTTTAGAATCCTTTTGTATATTTTGTACGGTAAAGAAGTCGGATTTTGATATCAGAATCATTCACTAGATCATTCACCACGAATTCGACAATTTGCATTAGAAAGTTTTATACTCGAAAATTCATTTTATTTTATAGCTAAATTAAAGATAGTTCAGCACGACAACAGCTATTGGTAATATTATTGTAAGTAAACCATTTTTCTCAAAGAATTGTAATAAGGAGAATTCGAATCTTGCTAAAGAAAGACATTGTGATTGAATTGTCAACAAACTGAACCAACACAATTTGGTAAAACTAAACAGAAGTTGAAATACATTACGAAGAATTTTTTAGTGACAAATACATCTTGTTACAAATACATGGTTTAAAGGTTATGGTAGTAATTAGGGTTGCTCCAACATCTTGTGGAAGAATTATATAGTATAATCAAAAATTGGATAACTGCCTTCATTTACTTTAACTATTGACCGTACAGTTATATTAATATATATTATTTCGAGTTGTTCTGAAAAATTTTCTACAAGACCATCATTATTAAGGGTTTTTTAAGGGTTTCTTAACTTATTTTATTATTAAAAATTTAAGAAACTCTTAAGAAATCCTATGAAAATTTCTTATTTAAGAAATTTTTTAATGGATTTTTTAGCTTATTTTATTATTAAAATATATTTTTAACTCACATTTTTTCATATATAATCATTTAATAATATTTAAAAAACTCTAATAAAAACTCTCCAATAATGTTGTTCGAAGTAGTTCATCAATAAGTTTTATGTTCATATTCTATTTCAGTTTTATAGATATCTTTCTTAGTTGAATATTGAAGAAGTTTTGTGACAAAAGAAAGAATTATATGTGATAAAGTATTAATTTGTATTTGGAAGTACAAGTGTCAATATTCCTAATTACATGTTTGGGAATACTATTTTCTCCATTTTTATTCCAAATAATTAGCTCTGAAGAATATGTGAACACAAAATCTGTATCTTAACGTACTTTAACACCTTTGACCACAAATAGAAAGTACTTTTAACCAAACAATTTGGCATTGTAAAGTTTTGAACTTTATACTATACCAACATTGGAAAAACAGTTTTAAACTACGATATTATATAGTATTAAAGTCACACATCAAATTATATATTGCTTCAAATTAAAAATCCATAAAAATAACTGAAACACAAACCAAGTTTTTAAACCAAAAGAAATCATCAAAGCATAACATTTGCCAATACATCAAAACAGAAAAAACGATTTAAAGATAAAAATTTGAAGCTTTTCACTCTCTCTCATTTAGAATCTTTAGATCCTATCTCCATACCTTCACCATCATCATACTTTCTTCTCTTGCTCATCTTTTTCTCTTCATCAGCAGCCACTTGCTTCTCATCAACAGATACATTCTCTTCATCAGCAGCCACTTGCTTCTCATATGCAAGCACTGGCTTCTCATCAGTAGGCACTTCCTTTTCATCAGCAGGCACTTTGTTCTCATCAACAGACACTTTCTTATTGGAACCGTCGTATACCATCTCTGCATTATCATCCATATCCTTATCTTCATTGCCATCTTCATCTTCATCATCATCGTCATGGTCATCATCATCGTCGTCTTCATCATCATCATCGTCCTCATAGTAATGGATGAGCTCATCCTCTTGACCTAAGTTGCTTGGATCCAATGCTACCAAAATGGGGTCGTCATGGCTAACAGTCATATTAACCAAATTAATTTGTAGACAAAACTGTTCTCAATGAAATACACTTTAAAAAATATACCAAAATTAACACATATGTATGTTTTAAACCAAAACTAATCTTTAGAATCTCAAAAACTAAACTCTAAACTGAATAATAGATTATATTTTAATTATTAGATTAAAACACAATCAACAAAGCCTTTAAGATAAAACGAATACCTGAGTCTCCTGAGAGGGTCTTGACCAAACTCCACAGAGCATACAGGACACGTTTGCCAATCATGTTGAGTTATTTTGTCATGGATGCATTTCCAGCAAACTGTTTACAAATATTTAATAAAATTAATATATTATATAAAGTTATTGCTATATATATATTACTTAAAAGAAATTACTATCAGTCCTTAATTAAAATTACAGAATAAACATATTAAATAAATGATTGAAGCTTGACCAATTTCTGTAATTAACTGAAAGTGAAAAAGTAGCTTATAGATAAGTAATTTAGTCATTCTTACATATGAAATGTAGAAGTCATTATGAATAAATATAAAACATAAATGATGGCTCAAAGTCTCAGACTAATAATATAGAACTTTAGAATGCAACCCACCAAAAAATTGTGTTAGCCATTTCACAACAAACCTGTTTTCCCTGGAAATCAATATATTAAACATATATATGTATATATATATATACATGTATATAGCAGGTGGAAACTTTGAAATCTTAAAGAATACAAAACCAAAAAAAAACTAAGCCCAAACGAGAGAAGCTTATAAAGATAAAGCTAAGAGAAAAACTCAGAAATTAAAACTAAAAGCTCCAAAGAAATAAAGATGAAGCTAGATCCATAACAAAACTGCACTAGAACCTCAAAGAGAAATCAGACACAATATACTCAAATCTATATAATAGTCAAAAACGAAATAAAGGAATTTGAGGACTCACAAATATGATTGCAGTTCTTCAGAGCAGTGGCTTCGTCAAAGAACTGGTTACAGATGGAACAAGTGTACACGCTTGTCAGATGTGCCATCTCCTACCAACAACAATAAAAAAACAGACGAAATCAATATATTTTGTGTTTTGGACTATAACCAGATCTTGTGACAACTTTAATTTTGTATAACATTTCTAAAAAAAAATATTATCATTTGTTCTTGTTACAACATTCACATATTTGTTAATACAAAATTATATTAGATTTTAAATTATTTCCGCAGATGGTGAATCTTTATATTAATGAACTAAACTGTTAAGCAACCTTTAGATGCGTACATAATTTGTTTCAATAGATCAGATCTATGATAAACATATAACAAGATTTTGGATATTTAATATCTTTTTTTTAAAAAGTTTTCAATTAAATAAAACCGATTAGAAACTGATAAACACACTTTTCATAATATTTTCTTAATATCTCGGATGGTTCTAAACTGGATAGAGTATTACTTTTTTCCAATCAAACTGCACCCAAAAGCTTTAGGAAACTAAAGAAAAATCTGAAATATTACACATAGTTGTGATTTGAGAGATGTTCAAATCTAGTTAGTACATCACCACTGCATGAAGTCTTCTTCGCTCATCACTCACCTTTGACTGACTCACCTTTGACTGGTGAGCATAAAGAACTTCGGGCAGGGGTTGTATACTGCCTATATTTTCGAACGTCTCTCAAATTACCATGTAAATTTTTCAAGAGAGTTTTTGTTGGTAATATTTTTTTTACTTTTCATACTTCTTGTGAAAAAAAATCTAAATGATATTTATTAAAATGGATCTACTTGCTGTAGATCTAAATGATTTATATCATTATCATCGTGTTTGTTGGATCTACTTGCCATGCTGATTTGCTTAGAGAACTCCTCAATCTATCTATAAGATATATGAACAAATATATTGAAAAAGAGAAAGATAGAGATATATATGAACAAAGGTCACATACTTTTGTCTTCTTCTACGGCTATCGGCTGCTATGTGGGCGACTTTATCTTTGACTGACTTCTTCATGTGGTATATATAGTCTCAACCTGTTTGACCAAAAGAAAAAAAAAATGAGTCTCAACTAATTTATTTTTTGAAATTCTTCAAATTTATTTTAAAGAAGAAATAAATATTTCTATTTCAAAATTCCCAAAATTGAATATTACAGTGCTCATGCTTTTAAGTTGAATGATATTTTCCAAATAAATTATATGCAAAATTCAAAAATCTCCCTTAAATTTCTATATAGTAAAGGTTAGTGGTCCAAATTAGACTTTTATAAAAATATATGTAGACAATATTTAAAATTTGTTCTATATATTTTGATATTTATATAAATTAATCCTTTTATTTTCAACTAAAAAGGAATAAAATCTCTTAATATCAAACATGGGTAGTATACTAACGTTGACCATCAGCTTACATAGACATGGGAAGGTAAACCACCAGGAGGTCGATTCATTACCTGCACTATCTCCATTTCTGAGCTTTTGTCATATACTGATAGAAAGTGTCACAATTTTGGTTATTAATTTGTTTATGATCATAGAATTCAAAATAATCATTATACATATATTCAGTGGCTACAAATTGATTGCATACTCATGGCGACAAATTGATAGATAAGTTTTACAAAATTTTATAACAAATATATACTATTTTTGTTTGGTTTAAGAAAATTGTTATTAAAGAAATTGCAATACAGAAATGATTGTAGTTTATGCAATCAGTTTTAAAAGTACTCTTAATGATTTAAAAATATTTATATGTTGTTATAGTAATTGTTCTATTAAACAGAAATTAATGATAAAAATAAATTTTCAATAGTAGTAGAGCGCGATTTAAAAGCCATTAGACTACTTGACAAAAAAAAACAGAGCACACAAAATATTTAATCATAATTCTATATTTTATTTAACGAAAACTTGGAAACTTTGGACTCCCTCTCTCTTAGAATCTTTAGATCACATCTCCATATCTTCAGCATCATTAGACTTTTTCTTTTCACCAGCAGACTCTTTCTTTTCATTATTTGAATTGTCGCATATGGTCTCCGCATTCTCATTCATATCCTCATCCTCGTCATCGTCGTCGTCATCATCATATATATCATCATCATAATCCTCAATGTCTAGTATCTCATCCACTTGGCTAACATTCATATTAAGCAAATAAATATGTAGAACAAAACTCTTCTCGATGAAAAACATTTAAGAAAAATACCAAAATTAACACTTAAGTATACATAAAATTAAAACTAAATTTAATTATAGATAAAATGTATACCTGAGTATGAGAGGGCCCTGAGCGGACTCAACAGAGCTGCAGACAGGACACAATCGCCAATCATGTTGAACTATTTTCTCATGAATGCATTTCCAGCAAACTATTTACAAATATTTAACAAAGATAACATATCTTACAAATTTAATTATTGCAGTATATCACTTGAAAGAAATTACTTTCAATCCTTTAATGTATGTATATATTGTTAAATTAATGATTGAAGTTGAACTAGTCTCTGTAATTAAATGAAAGTGGAGAGTTAGTTTATAGATAAGTAATTTAATCATTCTCACATATAAAATATAGAAATCATTATAAATACAAAATTATAAAACATAAATGATGGCTCATACGAGTCAAAGACGTCTAACAATAGAGAATTTTATAATGCAAAACCCACCATAACCACCAGAACCATTAAAATTTTCGAGAATACAAACCCTAAAACTAAAAACTAAGCCCAAACAAGAAAAGTTTATAAGAATAAAAGTAAAAGAAAAAACGCAGAAGTTAAAACTAAAAGCTCCAAAGAAATAAAGATGAAGCTAGGCATATAACGAAACTTCAAAGAGAAACAAGACGTAATAGACTCAAGTCAATATAATAGTCAAAAACGAAATAAAGAAATTTGATATAAAGGAATTTAAGGACTCACAAATGTGGTTGCAACTCTTCAGGGCAGTGGCTTCATCAAACAACTTTCTTGTCAGATGAAACAAGTGGTTACAGGTGGAACAAGTGTACACGCTTATCATATTTGCCATATCATTCTCCATTTCCTACCAACAACAATTATTAAAAAAAACAGACGAAATCAATATATTCTACGTAAAACTATTATTATTTTTTTGATGTTGCAACATTCACATATTCGTTAATACATACACTACAAGAAAACAAGCGTTTTGCGATGGAAAATTGCGATGCCAAAATGGTGTCGCAAAATTGCTTTGCCATTGCAACGTTCTTGCGATGCCAAAACCCGCATCGCAAAAGCGTAGCAAAAATGCGATGGCGAAAAAATGTTGCAAGTTTGCGATGCCACTGTGATTCCTTTGCGGCATTCTTGCGAGGACGAAAAATATGTCGTATAAGCATCGCAAACGTGCGACGTTCTTGCGAGACAGTATTTCTATTGCACGTTTGCGACATCTTTGCGTTGGTTTTGTGTTTGACTTTTGGGACATTGCAAATCCGCAGCAGAATTGACTTTTTTCCCTATAAATATCACCACATGAGAATGTATTTTGACACCAAAGTATAAGTAATAAGAGAGAGAAACTAGTGAGAGAAAAATTCGTTTGACAAAAAAAGTCCAATAAATTATAAATCTTGATTAAAAATGACGTCGGAATATGAAGTGTTCACTTTACGACGATAGATGTATAATCGAAGGGATATGGAGACCGGAGAAGTGACGAAAGAGTTCCAAGATGGGCTGCGGGTATTTATAACTCAGGCGGCAAATAACCCACATACTCCAAATGACGGTAACATATTTCTCCATGTATAAAGTGTGGGAACAAGAAATATTTGAATATCGATATGGTAAAAAGACATGTTTATAATAGAGGATTTACTTCAAACTGTTATATCTGGTTTTCTCATGGGGAGGGGTATAGTTTGGGTGCTGGAAGTAGTAATACGGGTGCTCGTGGTAATGATCAAGCTAGTCTGGAATATGCTAATAACAACTATGGTGGTAGTATGTTTGAAATCTACACTCATCTACAAGGAAATATGTCTCATGATATAGTTACAGATGCATATCATAGGAATTTTCCGTGTGTTGTTGAAAATATTAGAGAAGAACCTAACCCGGAAGCAAAACAATTTTATGATATGCTAGATGCTGCAAATCAACCCATCTATGAGGGATGTAGAGATTGTCTATCTAAACTATCATTAGCATCTAGGATGATGTCTATTAAAAGAGAAGGAAACATAAGTGAGAGAAGTATGAATCAATTTGCTGATGTGCTTAAAGAGTATTTGCCGGAAGATAATAATTATGCTGAGAGTTATTATGAAATGCAGAAGGTGGTTGCGGGTCTAGGATTTCCATCTGAAATGATTGATGTTTGTAGTGAAAACTGCATGATTTTCTGGAAAGATGATGATAAGTTTCAGGAATGTCGTTTTTGTGGAAAGCCAAGATACCGTGCAACAAAGGGAATGACGCATATCCCATACAAATGTATGTGGTACCTTCTAATGACTGATAGGTTGAAACGATTATATCAATCGGAGAGGACCTCATCTGCAATGAGATGGCATGCTGAACATAAAGTAAATGATGGGGAGGTTACACATCCGTCAGATGCAAAGGCTTGAAAACTTTTTCAAACGGTACATTCTGACTTCGCTAAAGGGTCTAGGAATGTATATCTAGTTCTAGGCCTGTCATATTGACACCGTATAATCTTCCACCGGATATGTGCATGCGAAGAGAATTTTTGTTTATGACTATTCCAGTGCCAGGTCCTAGTCATCCGAAGCGTTCCCTTGATGTGTTCCTGCAACCTCTGATTCACGAGCTTAAACAGTTATGGTATAGGGGTATTTGCACATTCGATTACTCGCAGAAGCAAAATTTCAACATGCACACTGTTTTATTGTTGACAATAAGTGACTTCCCAACGTATGGTATGTTATCAGGATGGATGACACATGG
The DNA here is from genome assembly GCA_023374145.1 of Lepidium sativum. Classification (NCBI taxonomy): domain Eukaryota; kingdom Viridiplantae; phylum Streptophyta; class Magnoliopsida; order Brassicales; family Brassicaceae; genus Lepidium; species Lepidium sativum. Next base: position 13,037 of record JAKUCM010002326.1, on the reverse strand, counting down.
AAGGTTATCTTGTCCATATTGTATGGGTTGGTCAGATGTATTTCAATTAAAGCATGACAAGAAATAATGTTGGTTCGATTGTCATCGTCGGTTTCTGTCCATGCATCATCCATACAGAAGGAACAAGAAATTGTTCAAGAAAAGTAAGGTTGTGTGTGTTCCTCCCCCAACACACATGTCAAGCATTGAAATGTTGGAGCAAATTGATCATTATGATGCTCAGAAAACATGTGAACGTGGGGGCAATTGGCACATTCTAGGAAACATATCTAACAGATATGGTGACTCTCACAATTGGCACAAGAAGAGTATCTTTTGGGAACTCTCATATTGGAAAAATAACTTACTCCGGCACAATCTGGATCCGATGCACATTGTTAAAAAAATTTTTTGACAACATTATGAACACGATTTTAAATGTGCATGGCAAGAGTAAAGATAATATCAAAGCCAGGTTAAACTTGGCCGAAATATATGCAAGACCTGAGTTATATATCACGATGGATGGAAAGCAACCAATTCCGATATTCCGTTTGTCAAGAGAAGCTAAACAAATATTGTTTAGATGGATTGCGTCTAATGTTAAGTTTCTGGATGGTTACGCGTCTAAATTCGCAAGGTGTATAGAGCAAGAGAAAAAATATCGGGTATGAAGAATCACGATTGTCATGTATTCATGCAATGACTTCTTCCTTTTGCATTACTTGAGCTGCTTCCAACTACTGTCCATGAATCAATAGCCGGTAAATGGTTTTATAGTTTTGATTTGTCTAATTGGTGTAATTATAAAAGTGATTTGCTTATAATAGTGATTAGTCTAATATGTAGGGATCAGTGGATTTTTAGGGATCTTTGTACACGAACACTAATAGTGGATGACATAGCTCAATTAGAAAGTAACATTCTAGTGTTGCTTTGTAACTTGGAAAAGATTTTTCCTCCTGCATTTTTTGACGTGATGGAACATCTTCCAATCTACCTACCACAAGAAGTAGCTCTCGGTGGGCCGTTCAATTTAGATGGATGTACCCGTTTGAGCGATTCATGGGCCATCTTAACAGGAAGGTAAGAAACCAAGCAAAAGTGGAAGGATCGATCGTTGCAGGAAGTCTAATTAAGGAAACATCACATTTCACATCATATTACTTTAGTCCAGCCGTTCAAACTAAAAGAACCCAAGTCGGACGATATGACGATGGAGGGGTTGCACCATCATATGCCATTGCGGTACCTGAAATCTTTTGGCAGGTAGGGAGACTTAATGGAAAATTAAAGGAAGAGTACTGGGAAAGTCACACGTACTCTCGTGTAGCTCACAATTACATACTGCGAAATTGTGAAGATGTAGTGCCATTTGAGAGGTATATAAATATCAGACTTTATTAATTTATATATTTATGTACACACATATCTTGTTAACAACCATACATATTTTATCTGCAGTGAGTTTGACAGTTAGATACGGGAAGCCTTCCCTAACTTGCAAGAAACAGAATATGACACATACAAAGAACGTGGCTTCGCGGGTTGGTTAAAATACTATGTAAGGAATAATATATATATTAAATATTAATAGTTTTGGAAAAATTAAATTACTGCACATTTATAAATGTATATTTTGTAGGTTAAGAATGAATGTTCTAGCAAACCTATGCCTTTATGGTTGCATGAGATTGTTGATGATCCTATTGCCAGAATTGTAACGGCTTCAATGTATTTCACTCGCGACTATACTTTTCATACATACGACCATGGTTCCAATAGATCAACGACAAATTATGAGAGTCATGTGCCTGGTGAAACAGACTTATACGGCGTTTTCAACAAAATTATAGAAGTCACATATCCTGGAGTAATTGGATTGCGATGCGTTTTGTTCCAATGTCATTGGTACAATACGACAGCCGGTCAAGGAGTACGCACTAATAACTTAGGGGTAACACACGTTAATGGAAGCCTGACATATTCCAAGTTTGACCCGTTTATTCAAGCATGTCAGGCAGAACAAGTGTATTTTATTCCATATCCTCGTATAAGGCAAAGGCGTGAGACGTGGTTTTCTGTTATAAAAGTGAATCCAAGAGGTCGTATAATGGTGGAAGCCGATGATGTGGTTCTGCAACAAGAAAGATCATCAGAACTCGCTATAGCTGTTGAGTCCACAAAACAAATCATACATGCACAAAAAGAAGTAGAAGACATTGTTCCTAATGATGCAACCGAAGATCATGATGATACTGAAGAGTTCAACGAGACCAAGGAAGACACAGAAGAAGAGAAAGATACCGATGAAGAATAAGAGAATAATTAAATAAAATGTTTGAGACAACTTTTCATTAATGTTAGTATCTTATTGTATTTGTAAAACCAAAAATCTTGTTTTTAAAAAAAATATACTTTAAAATAGAAGCAAGAGCCCTGCGACGTCTCTAAGTTGATGGTGCAAAGGTGTCTCAAGTCTGCGACGCTCTTGCGACACCACTTTTTGCAACACCCTTGCTATGCAGCTTATGAAATATCGCAATTCCATAGCAAAGTTTCTTTTTTCCCTCTAAATAACCCTCCATGTCAATTTATTTTCTCAACAACTTATTTGAAGTTAGAGAGAGAGAGTAGTGGGGATAAAAAACAATGTTCAAATATTTTTTTTTACGAAGAAAGCTTTGCTAGGCTTCTACCTTTGTGTGGAAAATGTCGCAAGTTTGTAATGCTTTCTTGCGGTATATAACCTATGACGAGGTAGGGGCCTAGTAAATCTTTTTTTGTAGAAGAAAAACAACCCCTAACATGAACTCGAAACGTAAAGAGTTTGAGGCGGTCTTGCGTAAACGGATGAACGATCGGGTGGGTCGTTGGAAGAGTAAGTGGAAGAAGACAGGCAATGATGCATTGCCGCAATGGTTCAAGGATTCAGTCTAGGAAGGCTTAATTCGGTACTGGGAGGATCCGAAGTCCCTGAAGAAAAGCGCAAGCTGTCGGGTAGCTCGGTTATCTGACCCTGATGGGAGCGGCCCGCACAAGCATTGCTCGGGCAGAACTTCATTCAAAGCTCGAGCCCGCAAATTGGTAAATATTTACTTAAATTAACAATTTTTTGTTAAATATATCGCTTTATTTTAATATTTCTCAGCAAGAGGAATCTGGGGATATCCACCCTGATATCCTTAGCACTCTGTACATCACCAAGCGGAACAAAACCGGAGTTTTTGTTGACAAAAAATCTGAGAAGCTGTACAACGACGTCACTGCAAAGTTGCAAGAACTGACTCAAGAATGCGGTGATGAGAGCTCTGCATCCAGGGAATTATCTATGGCGCAGAAGAACCAGATCTATTTTGAGGTAAAATAAATTTTATATTCTTCATTTATCTTCTATTTTAGCTAAATTATTCTAACTTAAGATTGTATTTCTTTTATTAGATCGCTCTCCGTAAAAAAAGGGAGATTATTTGGAATAGGTTCTCTCGGCTCGAGAATTGAGCAGTGTATCTCACCTGAAGGATTTTCACAATCCTCAGCAGCAACCAGTGACCTGCGACAGATAGTCGATCGGCAGACCCAAGAGTTAGATCGGACTAACACTGAGCTTGCCAAAGCTAAGTAAGAAGAAAATCACGACCTACGACCGCTTGTGGTCTATAATGGCCAAGAATGATCCAGAGCTAGCTGATGCGTTTGGTGAGATCAATGCTGAAGACGAACACACTGGATCCGGCTCTGGAAATTTGAACTAATCAGATGATTTTTTATTTTTTAAAGATATTTTGTAAGCTTTTTTAATTTGATGACATCGCAAGATCGTTTATGTTTGTGTTTTGCGACAGTTTCGCGACGCATTTTGCCATCTTAAATGCCAAGTTTTCTTTGTAGTGATATACTGATTAGAATTTATATTACTTCCGCTGATGGTGAGTCTTGTTTATGTAAATGAATTGAACTCTTAAGCAACCTTTAGATGGTATCATGATCTCTATATAGAGATTGTTTCATTAGAACACATCAGATCTATGATACACATATTACAAGATTTAGGATTTTAATATCTTAAAAATTATTTAAAGTTCTCAATCATTAAAACTGATGCACACAGTTTTTTGTTGGATTTACTTGCTATGCTTATTGCTTTAAAGATGTATAACCAAATATATTGAAAAAGATAGTGACAGAGAGATATATATGAACAAAAAAGGTCACATACCTTTGTCTTATTCGGAGCTTCAGAAGCTGCTACGTGGGTGTTTTTATTTGTGACAACTGACGAACTTCTTCATGTATAACAGTAATATTTATTGTCTCAACTTAGTGATTTAATATTAACTAATTTATTTTTCGAAATTCTTACAATATATTTTAAATAAGAGGAAAATATTTATATTCCAAATTTACTAAAATTAAAGATTACAGTGCATGAATAATATTTTCCGTATTCAGTAAATGTAAAATTCAAAATTTTACCTTTAATCTCTTTATACTAGGGGTTACTGGTCCAAATTAGACTATGTGTAACAAAAATTGTTAAAAAATTTCTATTAATTAGATAAAAGTTTTACAGGGAACGAGAAGGAGCCATAGTCTTATCTTCCTGCACATTACCTTAAAGAAAGCATGTTGATTCGACATTAGTAACCCAAGCCATCAGGAGGTAGATTCATTTCCTTCACTATCTCCATCTCTGAACTTGGGTCATATACTGATAGAAAGTGTTGCAATTTTGGTTTTAGTTTGTTTATGACCATAAAATTCAAAATAATCATGCTATTTGGTTACATATATTCAATTTTTATATATATATTATCTTGTTCTATAGTGTCCAAAAGTTTATGAAAAGGCCATAATTTATAGGAGTTGATGATGCTATGGAGATTCATGGCCTAATTAGGTATTGATTGTATACATAAGTGGTACAAATTAATTTATATGACAAATATTTATTATTTTTTGTTTGATTGAAAAAACTTGTCAAAAGAAATTGCGATACGGAAATGATGGGAGTTTTTGGTTTTTTGCCATGAGTTTTAAAAGTACTCTTACTATTAAAAAGTATTTACATATCGTTGATAATTATTTTTTGTTAAACTGAAATTAATCATACTAAAATTCATTTTCTAAACAAAGCTTATAATTATAACACAAAATACTTAATCATAACTCTATATTTTATTTATCACAAAATTTAAAACTTTGGACTCTCTCATTTGGAATCTTCAGATCACATTTCCATTTCGTTACCATCATCAGACTCTTTCTTTTCATCAACAGATACATTTCTCTTTTGATCAGACTCTTTCTTTTCATCAGTGGATACATTTGTTTCATCAGCAAACTCTTTCTTTTCATCATTGGAACTGTCGTATATGGTCTCTGCATTCTCATCCACATCATCATCATCATCATCATCATAATCATCATCATCAGCATCATCATCATCATCATCATCATAATCATCATCGTCTTTATCTTCATAGTAATCCTCAATGTCGATTAGCTCATCCGCTTGGCTAACATTCATATTAACCAAATAAATATGTAGAACAAAACTATTCTCGATGAAAAACATTTATGAAAAACACCAAAATTAACACTTAAGTATACATAAAACTAAAACTAAATTTAATTATACATAAAATGTATACCTGAGTCTGACAGGGTCTTGACCGGACTCAACAGAGCTGCAGACAGGACACAATCGCCAATCATGTTGAACTATTTTCTCATGAATGCATTTCCAGCAAACTATTTACAAATATTTAACAAAGATAACATATCATACAAAGTTAATTATTGCAGTATATCACTTGGAAGAAATTATTTTCAATCCTTTAATGTATGTATATATTGTTAAGTTAATGATTGAAGCTGAACTAGTCACTGTAATTAAATGAAAGTGAAGAGTTAGTTTATAGATAAGTAATTTAATCATTCTCACATATAAAATATAGAAATCATTATAAATACAAAATTCTAAAACATAAATGATGGCTCGTACGAGTCAAAGACGACTAACAATAGAGAATTTTATAATGCAAAATCCACCAGAACCATTAAAATTCTCGAGAATACAAACCCTGAAACTGAAAACTAAGCCCAAACAAGAAAAGTTTATAGGAATAAAAGTAAGGAAAAAACGCAGAAGTTAAAACTAAAAGTCTCAAAGAAATAAAGATGAAGCTAGGCCTATAACGAAACCTCAAAGAGAAACAAGACATAATAGACTCAAATCAATATAATAGTCAAAAACGAAATAAAGAAATTTGATAGAAAGGAATTTAAGGACTCACAAATGTGGTTGCAACTCTTCAGGGCAGTGGCTTCATCAAACAACTTGCTTGTCAGATGAAACAAGTTGTTACAGGTGGAACAAGTGTACACGCTTATCAGATTTGCCATATCATTCTCCATTTCTACCAACAACAGTTATTCAAAAAAATAGACGAAATCAGTATATTTTGTGCTTTTGGACTATAACTAGATGTTATGATAACGTTAGTTTTGTATAGCATTTCTACGTAAAACTATTATTATTTTTTTGATGTTGCAACATTCACATATTTGTTAATACATATACAGATTATAATTTATAACTTCCGCAGATGGTGAGTCTTCTTTATATAAATGAACTGAACTCTTAAGCAACCTTTAGATGGTATCATGATCTCTATATAGAATTTGTTTAATTAGAACACATCAGATCTATGATAAACATATTAGAAGATTTTGGATTTTAATATCTAACAAATTATTTAAAGTTCTCAACCATTAAAACTGATGCACACAGTTTTTTGTTGGATCTACTTGCTATGCTTATTTCTTTAGAGAACTCCTCAATGTATCCATAAGATATATAACCAAATATATTGAAAAAGAGAGAGACAGAGAGATATATATGAACAAAATGTTGAGAATATAACACTACAAGAATGCAATGCGCAATCTGACGGTAGTATCCGTTAATACCGGTCGGAAAAATGGCATTTCCGACTGTTATTGACAGAAAATGAGTTGTTGGTTTGAGATGGTCGGAAATCAAATTTTTGTCAGTAATGGTCAGTAATTTCCGACAAAAAAACGCGTCAGTAAGGGTCGGTTCACGGTGGTCGGATATGGTTGGAAAGACCCGTCGAAAAGAGTCGGAAAAACCCGTCGGAGACTGTCGGAAAACACCGTAGAAAACAGAAGGAAAGTCCCGTCAGTAGCCGTAAAAGGGAACCGACCACTTCCGACTGCAAAACCTAACCGTCGATTACGGTTGGAAACCAGGGTGGTTACCGACCACTACTGACCACCCTCGAAAGTTATATTTTTTTCCCGCGTGTTGTATGTAACGTTTAAATATAAAAATTATAAAATTTTAAATATAAAAATTTTAAATTTATAAAAATAATAATTTCAAAAATATATACAAATCTGAAATTGTTAGTACGAAATATGTACAAGATTGTTTTCATAAAGTAATACTAGTTCCCGGGAAGAGAATCTGAAAGAGAATTCCCAGAACCGTTCTGGATTGCAATATATCGGAACCTCGCCTTCGCCGCCTTTCTAGACCTTCTTCCACTCGTGGATGTTGTTCTTGTACGAGGTGCTGCTTTGCTTGTCAAACTCCTCTCGGACCCGGGGAGTCAACGCAACGTCCCAATTGTAGTCTTGCTACAAAAAACAATAATATGAATAATTAAAAAGAATTAATTTTATTAAAAAATTTAAATGCAAGAGAAGGTAAAAACACATTACCATTAACTGTTTGAACCAGCTCTCCTTCAAGGCTTGCGGGAAATCATTATATCTAGGATACGCAAAGGGAAGCTGATGATGTATCATCCGCAAAATCGATTTTCTAATCCCCTTGTCGTACCGAAACCTACAAAAATTATAAAATATTTGATTAATGTAAAAACAAAAGAAATTAATTATAAATTTTAATTACAAACTTACCAAGGACCTCCGTCGATTGGATCGAGCTTTGGAAGGTGACCACTACCTTCCGCAGTAAGAAACTGCTCTATGGTTAAAGTTGCCACAGTGCCAAGAGGTTACGATTCACGAACAGATCGCGGGCTTGGTGTTGGACTCTGAGTCTGATCGGAGTCAAAGTCGTGGGCCCACTATCTGAGGCGTTGGAAATCATTGTAGCTAGACCTGTAGAAGACGATACAAATAACAAAGCAGCCGAAAATAGTAGTGTTTTGCGAATTTTTATTAAAGAGTAGTGTGTTTATTTTCTAACAAAAATAGTAAAAGCAGAGTAAACTTGCCAAAAATTACGATTGATTTATAAAAATATTATGATTACTATATAAAATAATGATGATTGATTTCAAAAAAAAATTACGATTGATTATGAAAAAAATTAAGATTGTTTTATAAAAAAATTATGATTGATTTATAAAAAAATTACGATTGATTTTAATAAAAAATTACAATTGATTTATAAGAAAATTACGATTGATTAATAAAAAAATTATGATTGATTTATTAAAAAATTATGATTACTATATAAAACAATGACGATTTATTTATTAAAAATTACGATTTATTTAAAAAATCCGCAAAAAGCTGCAAAAATCCTCAAAAACACCGCAACAAGAATCCGTAAAATCCGCACCAACACCGCAACATCGGAAAACATAATCAAAGTGATAGGAAAAAATCAAAAATTCCTAAGTTCTAACATCACCAAGAACATCAACATAACTCAACACCAAAATTCTCAAAATTCTCAAAATCAACGAACTCCACAATCATGACAATCTAACAAGTCTATTTTGGAACTAAGACATAATCTACATGAGATTGAGAGTGAAAAACGAAATGCATTCTTCAATAGAGACAAAACTTACATAGGAAATTGAAATTGAAATTGAGAGGGAGAGAATGTAAAACTTACATAGGAAAAGAGTGGGGTGGGGATGAGGGAGAAACGCCGGCCAGCGGGGAGCCACGCTGTCGAAGTCGCTAGTCTGCGCAGGAGAAGAGGAGAGAATTTCAGGGAGAAGACGACGTGAAGAAGACGTCGCAATGGCGGTCTTAAAACCAGACCGGTCGGTACCGGCCGGTTACGGTCGGTTACGGTCGGATAATAAAAAAGTCTGACATGTGTCCCAAGCGTTTCCATAATGCTTCCCAATTGCCTGAACCGTTCCCGCTCTAGCTTCCCTCATAAACTGGTCAATAGTGGTCGGTATTTTTCCACCACTTCCGACCACTTTTTTTTGTTTTAAAAAAATTCCCACCACTTCTGACCGCCCCACCTACTTGTTTTTCCTCGATAAAGACATATGCATAACGTTTTTTTAATACTGGTATACGGTCAATAACGGTGGGAAACGGCCTAGTGGTCGGAAGTGGTGGGAAATTTCCCACCGTTTCTGACCTTGTTTTACATTTTTTTTATTCCGGTCAATTGGGGTTGTGGAGTTGTCGGAAATTTCTGACAACTTCTTTACGGTCAGTAACGTGGTCGGTTTTCGACCACAATTCTTGTAGTGTAAACTTGATTTTGGATCAAGCTAATGTTGGGTAAAATCCAATTAACTTATATTGGGCTAAACTCATTTCTTGATCCATTATCTGGAATTATTTAAAGTTCAACCTCTTTTGAATGTTCTAGAGAATTTGAGAGAAATATCTGCACATTTATCTAGATTATTATAATAAAATATTAGTAGAACTCTCTAGATTTAAGGTTAAAATATTCTATATATTTTGTACTTTGGAGGCTATAAATACCTCCTCTCCCTTACCGTTTGAAATCATCCAAGAAATAAGAAATCCTCTTAAATAATAAAAAGTTTCTTCTTCTAAAGTCATATATCCTCTTCAAAATTCTCCAAATACTTTCTCTTAAATACTTTCTCCATCTCTTCTAAAACAATTTTCTTTCCAACAAAGTGGTATCAGAGCTAGAAGATTTTTAAGAAGATGACAAGTAATGGTGTTCCCTTCCAAGTTCCGATGCTCACAAAGAACAACTATGATACTTGGAGTTTAAGGATGATGGCTATCTTAGGAGCACATGATGCATGGGAAGTCGTCGAGAAAGGGTACATCAAAGCGGAGAATGAAGGTAGTCTATCTCAAACTCAAAAGAATAGTTTAAGAGACTCAAGGAAGAGAGACAAGAAGGTTCTCTGTCTAATCTATCAAGGATTAGATGAAGATACGTTCGAGAAAGTTGTTGAATCAAAGACAGCAAAGCAAGCATGGGAAAAGCTTTGTACTTCATACAAAGGTTATGATCAAGTAAAGAAGGTACGTCTTCAAACTCTAAGAGGAGAATTTAAAGCATTACAAATGAAGGAAGGAGAACTTGTGTCGGAGTATTTTTCAAGAGTCTTGATGGTTACTAATAATTTAAAAATAAATGGTGAGAAGCTAGAGGATGTGAGAATCATGGAAAAAGTTCTTAGATCGTTGGTTCCAAAGTTCAAGCATATAGTTACCGTCGTAGAAGAGACAAAAGATTTGGAGGCTATGACGATAGTGGAACTTCTTGGATCATTACAAGCATATGAATAAAAGAAGAAGAAGAAAGAAGATATCATGGAGCAAGTTCTTAAGTTGCAAATCAATCAAGAAACTGGCCGAAATCATCTAAGACAAAGTGGCGGTCAATTTCAAGGAAGAGGTCGTGGTGGATATGGAAGAAATTATAGACCTCTAATCAAAGAGGAGGAAGCTCATCAAGAGGTCGTGGACGAGGATTTATGAAATCAAGGTACGATAAGTCAAGTCTTAAATGTTACAATTGCAAAATTTTAGACATTATGCTTCCGAATGTAAGGCTCCAATCAACAAAAAAGTTGAAGAGAGGTCCAACTACGTCAAAGAAATAAGTCATAAAGGAGATATGCTATTGATGGCTTATAAGAAAGATGAACGAGATGAGGTTCACAAGTGGTACATTGATAGTGGAGCAAGTAATCATATATGTGGAAAAAGAAGCATGTTCACAGAGCTTGATGAGTCGGTGAAAGGAAACGTAGCTTTGGGAGATGAATCAAAAATGGAGGTGAAAGGTAAGGAAATATTCTTATTCGATTAAAGAATGGATATCATCAATTTATATCCAATGTCTATTACATCCCAAGCATGAAGACCAACATCTTAAGTCTAGGGCAATTTATATTATTGAATGTTATGACATTCGACTTAAGGACAATAACCTCTTTTTAAGAGACAATGCCAACAATCTCATTACCAAGGTGCCAATGACAAAGAATAGAATGTTTATTCTTAACATTCAAAGTGACATCGCATAATGTCTCAAGATGTGTTACAAGGAGGATTCTTGGCTTTGGCATCTTCTATTCGGGCATCTAAATTTTGGAAGTTTAAAGCTACTTTCCAAGAAGGAAATGGTGAGAGGATTGCCTTGTATCAACCATCCAAATCAAGTGTGTGAAGGGTGTTTACTTGGAAAACAATTCAAAACTAGTTTTCCAAAGGAGTCAGATACAAGAGCTAGGAAGCCGTTGGAACTTATCCACACAGATGTTTGTGGTCCATTCAAGACAAAATCACTTGGTAAAAGTAACTACTTCCTTCTCTTTATTGATGATTTTTCAAGATAAACATGGGTTTATTTTCTGAAGGAAAAATCCGAAGTGTTCGAAAACTTTAAAAATTTTAAAGCCCAAGTCGAGAAGGAAAGTGGTCTTGTCATCAAAGCCATGAGATCTGATCGTGGAGGAGAGTTCACTTCTAAGGAGTTTTTGAAGTATTGTGAAGAAAATGGCATTAGAAGACAATTGACGGTTCCATGATCGCCTCAACAAAATGGAGTAGCGGAAAGAAAAAATAGAACAATTCTTGATATGGCAAGAAGCATGCTCAAAAGTAAGAAACTACCAAAGGAGTTTTGGGCAGAAGCAGTAGCATGTGCAGTCTACATATCAAACCGATCTCCGACAATAAGCATTTCAGAATAGACACCACAAGAAACTTGGAGTGGAAGAAAGCCCGGTGTTTCACATCTAAGAGTCTTTGGAAGCCTTTCTCACGCTCATGTACCAGATGAAAGGCGAAGCAAACTAGACAACAAAAGTGAGAAGTACATATTCATTAGATATGATGCCAACTCCAATGGTTACAAGCTCTACAATCCGGATACAAAGAAGAAAATCATAAGTCGAAATGTCACTTTTGATGAAGAATGAGAATGGGAATGGAGTTCAAATGATGAAGAGTACAACTTTTTTCCTTCTTTTGAAGAAGAGAATTTGGAGCAACCAAGAGAAGATCACGTTACACCACCAACTTCAACAACTACAAGCTCTCATGGAGATGAAAGTCCAAGCCAAGGGATTCCACGTTTCAGAAGTCAACAAGAACTTTACAAGGTAACCAAAAATCAAGACAATATTACCTTATTTTGTCTATTTGCGGATTGTGAGCCTATGAATTTCAAAGAAGCTCAAGAAAAGAAGATATGGAGGAATGCAATGGAGGAGGAAATTAAGTCGATCCAGAAGAATGACACATGGGAGTTAGCTTCACTTCCAAATGGGCACAAAGTAATCGGTGTGAAGTGGGTGAACAAAACAAAGAAGAATGCTAAAGGAGAAATTGAAAGATACAAAGCAAGATTGGTGGCAAAAGGCTATAGTCAAAAAGCAGGAATCGACTATGATGAGGTATTCGCTCCAGTTGCTCGCTTGAAAACTTTTAGACTAATCATTTCATTGGTAGCTCAAACAAAATGGAGGATACATCAAATGGATGTCAAGTCAGCTTTCTTAAATGGTGATCTAAATGAAGAAGTCTATATTGAGCAACCACAATGTTTCATTATCAAGGGAGAAGAAGATAAAGTCTTAAGGTTGAAGAATGCAATGTATGGATTAAAACAAGCTCCAAGAGCATGGAATACTCGGATTGATAAGTATTCAAAGAGAAGGACTTCATCAAGTGTCCATATGAGCATGCACTTTATATTAAAACTCAAAACAATGATATATTGATTGCATGCTTATATGTAGATGACTTGATATTCACAGGAAACAATCCAAGTATGTTCGAGAAATTCAAGATGGAGATGA
>JAKUCM010002325.1:0-22605 GCA_023374145.1 Lepidium sativum | reverse complement strand
TGTCAACGGCAAATTATATTGGGTCACAACTGGCTGATCCAATAGCCAAATTCCTACATAATGTAGGCGGGGGACTCGATCCCTGGTTATACAAATGAGCTGGTTTATGTAGACTTACTGTCTGCCACTAGGCTAAGAGCCATTTGTGTACACAAAATTTTCTGTACGTACAATACAGCTTGAAAAAAAAAATCATTGAAAACTCGTATGATTAAATTTTCTTCTAAAAATAAGAGACAATACCCTATTAACTCGTAAAATTTCTTCTTTTTACAGTCTAAATGAATAAACAAGAAACATGAAAATTTATTAACATATGTAAATGATCAATTTAGCACATGAGTAATAAATCGATAGTCTATAATTTATACTGTAATACTCCCATAAGTACACATTTTAACAAATTTTCTATTTTTCTTATAGCATTTCATAAAAAGTGAGTAAAAACTAATTTAGTTCAAATGTGTTACCAATTACAATTCAATCTTTATTTGTTCATTTTCTTCAAAAAAGACTGTATAAACTATAACAAAAGAAAATAAAATGTTAATAAAAGAGGACGGAACTTTAAGGGAATTATGTCGTAACTAATTAATTGAGTGTCAAATTATGTTTAAGTCAAATAGTTGAATATCATATTTATCGTTTTTATCAAAAATAATGTTTGTTCTACTTGATGCTGTTAGATATTATTGGAAGGATTCATTATAGACTAAGTTTTATCAATTTAAAATTTGATATTTCAAAATTTTAACTAATTATAATTATATTGACCTCTTTGGAACATAGTAGATCATAGGAGATTAAAGTATAACTTTATAAGATATGAATGTTGTAAAAGAATAATAAAAAATGAAAAGCAGCAATTCAGTGGTTAGAACGCGTAAATAAATTAGCAGATGGTGCGTTTTGCAATGAGTCACATTCACAGAGCCAACTTGGAATCAACGTACGGATCCCAATTACCCCAATCGTACAATCCACCTTTATTATATTTTAATATAACCTTATTATATTTTCCTACTTTAATTATTAATTATATCTTAAAACATTTTATGATTTTTTAATGTTTGTGGTTAGTGTAGGGTAGTACGAAAGTTTAACATTTTTAACTACAATCATCGATTACTTAATTTGTACCCAAAAAAGACAGAGAGTATTGAAGTTAAATGATCTCGATATATTTTAGTAATATGGAAGTTATGTTGTTCAGAAGTAATAATATATAGTTTTTGAATAGTACGAGGTGCATAAACTCTTCAGAAATGATGCGTCGTGTACATAATACTTAGATGTACTTATCCTCGTTATTTTATTTTATTTTTGTGTAACATGTACATGTGTAAAGTTCGATCTATTAATAATGATAGATGCGTTGAGAATTAAAAGGATTTTACCAAGACCACCATTTTTTGTATATATGAAAGTAGTAGAATATAAAAAGAAAAAAATAAACAGTAAATTTAAACGAAAAAAAAGGCGAGAGACACGGCGACTAGGGTTAGGGTTCGACGATCGGTGAGGTAAGAGCGTCTCACCGGAGAGATTCGGCAGTGCCGAGGGGACCGGTGGCTAGACTCCTAGGTTTTTGGCCCTCTGCTGGTTCTGAAAGGTCAATTCAGAGTGATGTTTAAAGGATTTTCGGGGTCGGGATACGGTAAGTGTTGTGCGGTTCTCCGGCTGTTTTGGTATCCGGAATCTGAGGGGGTTAGTGACGAGTTCAGGCTTCTTCGTGCTTTCTGGAGGATCACCGACGATTTAAGATCTATAGAGACTACCACGAAGCGATTCACAAATGGTCTCTGAGGTACTTTTTTATACCTTTTTATATGCTTAATCCTCCGATTAATGATCGGTTTTTCTTTGAATTGGTATGTGTCGACGATTACCTTTATTGTACATCTGGATATCTTTGGTGGTTGGAGATCGGGTTCCAAATGTCTGATAACATTACTTTCAGACATGGATATCCCGAAATGACCCGACAAATGACATTGTTAATCATTTATCTGTGGTGCTTAGCTCAGTTCAATGACCAACTTGGAAGATTTAATGTGTTAAGGGGGTGTTTACCGAAATACTTGGATCCTCATCCCATAAATATTTGTTCTTATTTTTTGGGGCAGGTGTTTTCAACTGATTATAGAAGGAAATGCTCCGAATATAGATTTGGCCTATTCGTTGATCGTATTTGGGAGAGTTGTTCTGGCTGGCTTGGGATTCTTAGGTTTCAGGGTAGTGTTTTTTTACAAATGGATACGGGTTACTGTGAATATGGTTGTATGCCTCGAGTTAGCAATCATTGGCAATGCCAAGATGGGAGTTGGGTGTTACTTAGTAAACTAATAAGTATGCTACAAATTTTACAATCGGATCACATTTGTAGCCGGTGTATAGGGTTGCTAAATGCATTTGTGCTCTGTTTTATATTTGGAATTCTGACTAAAAATATGCATGATATCTTTGATGTTACTGAGGATCATGGTGCTCCACTGGAATTGAGAGCCAAGGCAGCGGGGCCAATGAGATAGGCAATTCCCGGGTTAGCTCCATTAGTGACTAGTTCTTTGGAATGCCAAGGTATGATTTCATTAGCTGTGCTAAATTTAAATTGGTGTCAAAGGGCTATCCGGATTTTAAATTTTGAAGGTGATAAGTATAGGATTATCTCCTATCAAAGCGTCTTAGCTATTAGGATAACTGTTGATTTTTTAAATTTCAAATATTTAAGAGTAAGCTTTTTGAATTATCTGTTAGTATCCCTGGAAATTAGGCAAAGTATGGGGCTTAATCGGGGGAGAAAAAATGGGTTAGAAGAAGGCGGCCAACTCTATAAAAGGAGAAGTAGGTCTATACAGTCTCTTTAGTTTCGCAAGTCTTTTACACAAGAAATATTAGTAGCAATGCTTGTATTAGCAGGGTTGATGGCGCAAGTTGGTTTAAGTAAGAAGGCCATGACAGTCAAATCACCGCCACGGTTACTTAAAATTAGGATACCAAAAATAGACAATGCAGATCTATTGGCTAGAAGTTCCAAAGTCTTGATGGGAAGGTGTCTTAACCCATTCTTGCAGAATGTAGACACTTTTACCTTTAGGATGCCCCAATTTTGGAATCTAGTGGGTAAGGTTAGAGGTCTCAATTTAGGTAATGGTCGATTTCAGTTTGAATTTCAAACTGAATTGGATTTGGCTAGTGTTTTAGACAATGGCTCAATTAATTTTGATGGGTGGATGATTTCCTATGCACCGTGGAAACCACTAGCTGATGCGGACCACCCAAATGTCATTAGACTATGGATTCGAATAACCGGAATACCCTTTGAATATAGGCTACAGGAGGTGTATCGTTTGGTAGGTAGTTCATTGGGTTCGGTCATAAGTATTGATGGATTGAAAGGTCAAGTACTTATAGAAATTCCTTGTTCGAAACCATTTTTTTTTTCTGTCTTGAGTTTGAGGAGGGGCAGGAATCAAAGGTGATGTTCGAGTATAGATGTTTGGAAGGATTTTGTAGCCTTTGCTATAGAATGACGCATGATGCGTCAAAGTGTTATAAGGCCAAAGTGGATAATCGAGTTCCAGTTATGGAAAACTCGAGGAAGCCAGTAACTGCCGATAAACATAGGTCCTATAAGGGGGCTTTCTTAGGCGCAAATAAAGGCTTAGGTGATCTAGATAAACCTCGAATGGGTAGAGATAGGGCTGACAGAAATAAACGAGATCGAGGTATTTCTATGGGTCAGTCTAGTTTCGCTGATTCAAAGAAGGTATGCATTAATTTACCGTTTCTTTGTCTTTCTGTTGGTTGGTTTAATCATTGCTTTGTTAAATTTTCAGGGCACACGAATAGATGTGGAATCCGAGAAATCCTCTGCGAAGAAGGTTCGAAGACCTCTCTTTCAGGCTGAACCTATGATGCCGACGGTTACAGAGACAATAGCAGATCCGGCAGCCATGGTAAATGGGTCAGATGCGGTTGAGGCTGAGGGGGGAAAGCATTCTTTTTCTGATCTGATGGAGAATGTTGATGATTTGGACGATCTTGAGGATGAGGTGGACTTACCGGTTCAAGAAGACACCACTGAACCCACAGAGAACATGGTCAATGATGATGCAGACTTGCAGAATGAAGAAACTTTGGACGATTTGGCTCTTGAGGCTGTCATGTCTACTCGGCAAGTTTTGACAGATGCGGAACATGCGGACAGAAATGAGAAAATGGCAGCAAAACTACAAAGCTACAAAGAAGCTAAAGCTACAAAGGCCCCCGCAGCCTCGAACAAGAATGGCATCAGAATCTCTACACCATTAAGGGGGGTTAGTACTAGGAAAATGGCTTTGGTGGGAACAATGTCCCCAAATCCAAGGAAGGTTACTCAAAAGAGCAAAATCAAAGCTCCATGAGATTTTTAATGATTTTAAAAAAAAATTGTTGGAATTGTCAGGGTTTGGGTGATAAAATAACGATAAATTATCTTAGAGACCTTTGGAAATTATTTCAATCAGAGTTTTTATTTTTATCAGAAACTAAGAATAAAGAAGTTTTTCTGGTTAAAATTCAAGAACATCTGGGTTATAATAAATTGATTACGGTTGAACCAACGGGTTTAAGTGGCGGCCTCGCACTTCTATACCATGATAATTATAATGTGACAATCAATTATAAAGATAAAAATATGATAGATTTGTGAGTAGATTTTCTGGGAACTAGATCATTTTTCACTTTTTTCTACGGCGAACCCGTACAAATAAGGAGATTCGATGTTTGGGAAAGGACTACGCGATTGGGTATTAATCGTATAAGCCCTTGGATAATCTTTGGGGATTTTAATGAGATATCTGGAAATCATGAAAAGCAAGGAGGTATCAAGAGAAGTATAAATTCCTTTACACCTTTTAATCAAATGTTAAGGGATTGTGGTCTGATCGAGCTTCCGAAAATTGGAAATTCATGGTCATGGAGAGGTGTACGTAGTAATGGGGTGGTTCGGTGTGTTCTAGATAAAGCCTTTGGAAATGGCGATTGGCATGATTTATTTCCAAAATTGGAAATTCGATATTTGGATATGGTAGGATCGGATCACCGACGTATTTTAGTCAGTTTCCAAGATCAGGAATGCCCAGTTAAACCAAAGCAATTTTGTTTTGATAAACGGTGGTTGGGAAAATTGGGGTTCCGAGATATAGTTGAGCGTAGCTGGACAAGGAGTGTAGCTCAACAGAATGGGAATTTCTCTTTGGTGGATACAATTGGGTTATGTCGCAGAGAGTATCACATTGGCGATGTGAAACTGTAAAGTCGGGAAGACAGGAAATAGATCACTGGAAAACACAGATTGAACTATACAATGCTAGTAAAATGGTCGATACTGGAGCCTTACGGGAAGCAAATGCAAAACTAAAACAGGCTTATACTGAGGAAGAGATTTATTGGAAGCAAAAAAGTAGAAATAAATGGTTAAAAGAAGGTGATGAAAACACCAAGTTCTTTCATACCGTGGTGCGTCAGAGACGAGCCCCCAATAGGATAACTAGCTTATTGGGTAAAAGGGGTCAGTGGATTGAGAGAGAAAAGGATATTTTGAAAGAGGCGGTAGACTATTTTCAAAACCTTTTTACTAGTAATAGTACGGGTAACACGGTTGTCAACGATTTGGAGATAAAGGTTACTGAATTGGATAATCAACTTTTGATGAGACCTACTTCTAAGGAGGAGGTAAAAACAGCTCTGTTTCAAATGGACCCTGATAAGATGCCAGGTCCGGATGGAATGACGGCATTATTTTTCCAGTCTTCGTGGGAAATAATAAAATTTGATTTAATCTCCCTGGTGGATAAATTCCTCCGAACAAGGGTTTTTGACAGGCGGTTAAATAAGACAAATATATGTTTGATACCTAAGGTTGGCCGACCAACCAAGATGGGGGAATTTAGGCCAATCAGTCTGTGTAATATTGGGTATAAAATTATAGCAAAAGTATTGTGTTTGAGATTGAAACGGGTTCTCCCGAAGATTGTGTCGGAAACACAATCAGCTTTCGTCGCAGGCCGTTTGATTTCGGACAACATTTTGATTGCGCAAGAAATGGCTCATGCGCTACGGACTAATAGGACCATTGGTGGTAAATTCATGGCAATTAAAACAGACCTGAGTAAAGCGTATGATAGAGTCGAATGGGAGTTCTTAGCTGCCTTAATGAGCAATTTGGGATTCTGTGATAACTGGATAAAGTGTATCATGTGGTGTATTACGAGTGTCGAGTACTCGGTAATCATCAAGGGCGTCTCGGGAGGGTGTATTATCCCCCGGCGAGAACTACGACAAGGGGATCCACTATCCCCATATATTTTAAATTGATGCACTAAGGTTCTTTTCGCTAAGATGCGTAAGGCGGTTCAGGAGAAGTTTATACCGGGTATTCGAATTGCTAGAGATATCCCGTCAATTTCACATCTTCTTTTCGCGGACGATACCGTATTTTTCTGTCAGGCTAATAAAGCTGAGGCGAATTATATTCTTCAGATTCTGGCTGAATATGAACGACAGTCGGGACAGAAGATTAATTTTGACAAGTCATCAATACAGTTTGGTAAGCACATCGAATTGGATTATCAAATAGAGATCCAACAAGTGTTGGGGATACACCATCTTGGTGGGTTAGGACAGTATTTAGGATTGCCAGAGAATATAGGTGGGTCAAAAGCGAAAGTCTTCACTTTCGTGGCCGATAAGTTATAGGCACGAGTAGCTACTTGGTCTAATCGGTTTTTATCTAAGGTCGGGAATGAGGTTTTGATTAAATTCATCCTAACGGCACTGCCGACATATGTTATGAGTTGTTACAGGCTGCCGAAACGGGTCCTTCAAAGAGTACATGCAGTCATTGCTAATTTTTGGTGGTCCAGTTCTGGCTCGACCAGAGGTATTCACTGGAAAAAAGTGGGGAGATGTGATCCGAAATCGAGGGATGGTTTGGGTTTCCGGATCTTGGAAGATTTTAATCGGCCCTTTTGGCAAAACAGATATGGCGGATATTAGAATTCCCAGATCTACTGGTAGCACAAGTCTTGAAAGCGAAATATTTTAAGGATACATGTATCATGGAGTCAACCGTGTGTGGAACAGTCTCGTATGGTTAGAGGAGTATTATGTATGCACATCCTTTGGTTGCTAAAGGTCTTGTCACAAAGATTGGGGACGGCAAAAATATTAAGATTTGGATGGATCCTTGGATACCAGACGTTATACCAAGACTGGCGAGGAGGTTAGATGTACATTTATATCAGGACCTAACGGTTGACCAATTTATAGATCAACGAACGGGTAATTGGAACGAGATACTAATTCGTCAGTATTTTGATGCTCACGAGGCAAGTTTGATACTGGCAATTCGGTTACCTGCATGCCGAAGACAGGATTATTGGGGTTGGCATTTTACGACGACGGGTCGTTATACAGTCAAATCTGGTTATCAGCTGGCTAGCAGTGGAATGGGTGTGGACCAGCGCGAGTTTGGTCCACATTTGGACTCGCTTTATCAGTGTTGTTGGAAGTTAAATTGCCCTCCTAAGATAAAACATTTTATATGGCAATCATTGTCAGGGAGCATGGCTGTTTATCAGAATTTGACTAAACATGGGTTTGGCCAGGAATCTAGATGTCAGCGTTGTGAGGCAGACTCTGAATCCTCCAATCATGTATTATTTGAATGTCCGTCAGCAGTTCAAGTATGGGCCTTGTCAGCTATACATTCCCTTGTGGGGGTTTTCCCGGGACGTTCCATATGGTATAATTTGGATTATCTGTTTTCGCAAACAACACAACACAGAGAGGTTGGTAGTTTTCCATGGATTATTTGGTACATTTGGAAAGCGAGGAATTGTTTCTGCTTTACACAAGTTGACCTCAATCCTCGAACTATTTTGGATAGGGCCTACTCAGACTACAAGGAGTGATTTGCGACCGAGGAGGTTCCTATGGCTCCTCGCGGACTATGGGTCCCTCAGAGTGATTCTATTAAATCACAACTAATATTTCCTACTACAGCCAATCTCAGTTTCACGGGTTATAAATGCTACATGGACGCGTCCTGGAAGGATATTGATCCCTATACGGGGATTGGTTGGTTTTGCTTTCCAGATTCGGTGCAGGGAATATGGTCGGGTTCCAAGCGTCTATATCGGTGTCTATCGGCGCTACACGCGGAGGTGGAGGCTGTTATTTGGGCATTGGGTATGCTCGCGGAGCGTGAACTCCAAGACATAGAGATCTCGACAGATTGTGAGCCAGCCTGGTCTATCTTTCAGCGACCAGAGGAGTGGCCGGCGTTCATACCACATCAGGAGGAGTTTCGAAGACTTAGGTCCCGGTTTTCTTTCTGTACTTTATCGGTTATTCCTAGACTTCTGAATTATAAGACGGATGCTCTAGATAAGTTAGGTAGGGTGTCAGGTTTGTAGTTCTGATGTTCTTCCTGTCTTTAATTTATCGTTGACAAAAAAAAAATAGTATGGGATGAAAAAAAATATTGTCAAGCTCTCTCATTCAAGTATTTACATGTTTTCATGATTCACACATTTGAAGACCAGAGTTTTGACTTCATTCAACTATATATGAAACTAAAAATTATATTTTAGTGATGAATTTAAGTTATAATTCAGATTTTATCAATCCAATTAATAAAAATAAAATATTTATAATTTTATGAACCAAGTTACCAAAATAAATAATTGAAAACCATAAAAAAAATATCAGACTCGAAAGTAATTTTGACCAAGTGGTTAATATTCACATTTGTAATATTTTCTATCTAGGAGCTAAAAATTTTACTTATTAAAATTTATACAAAATTTTATTTTAATTATAGAGGTTAATTTTAAAATTGAAGATTAATATAAATTTCTAATATAAATTTAAATATCTTTTAAAATCAATAATAGAATTTAGAATTTTAATTATAGATCAACGTAATAAATACATTTGGAATTGGTATTACAAGGATGATGGAAAGACAAAAGGACTCCCAAGAACAAAACACCAACGCGTCCTCTCACTCCGGCTGATATCCTCCTTCTCATATGGATCATGTTCGATATATTATATCATTTTTTATAAAATCCATAGTAGTTTTTTTTTTTTTTTTTTTGTCAACAATCCATAGTAGTTTAAATTAACGAATATGTTTTTATATATTCATGTATTAATATTTATGAGTCATGCATCTGAAAAAATCAACAATATCGAGTTATCGTCAGAGTTGTCTTTACGGTATTAATAATCATCGTCTTAAGAACTAACCCCGAGATTAATTTGCAGTCTTTATATTTGTTCTTATTTAGTTGAGACCTTTTTCTATTTAAACACCATATCTGGAAACAGATCCATGCATGCCAGTTTTTAAATTTAGAAATTACTTATATTAAATGTGGTTACATATAAATAGTATAGTCTCGAAACTTCAAAATGAAAATACAACACACGTACGGTATAATGATATATTGATGTTTTTCTATATTCTATGAGTACTTAAACACTACTCATACGCAAACAAACACAAATATCTGAGTGAAGAGAGTAATGACTCAATGAAATCGGTCACTTTCGTCCACATCTTCTAACAAATTCGTATGTACATGTATCTCATTATCTTCATGTTTTGAATGATTATCAACGATCTTTATGGAAACATGACGAGACAAGTCATCATATGAACTCTCTCCAACATCATGTGAAGTTGTGACAACATTCTGATTATCTTCATGAGATACGACCTATGATTCCAGAATTCGACTTCTCCATTGATAGCACAGTCACTACAAGATACCATTGATAGCACAGTCACTACAAGTTACAAATTCCAGAATTCGACTTCTCCATTCTGATTATCTGCAGTGAGTTTGACAACCAGATACGTGAAGCCTTTCCCAACTTGCAAGAAACAGAGTATGACACCTACAAAGAACGTGATTTCGCTGGTTGGCTAAAATACTATGTAAGTATTATTTATATTAAATACATTAATATTTTCAAAAATCATTCCTGCAAAGTTATAAATTTTTATTTTGTAGGTTAAGAATGGATGTTCTGGCAAACCTATGCCTTTATGGTTGCATGAGCTTGTGGATGATCCTATTGCCAGAATCGTGACTGCTCCAATGTATTTCACTCGCGGCTATACGTTCCACACGTACGACCATGGTTCCAATAGATCAACGGCAAATTACGGAATTCATGTTCCCGGTGAAACTGACTTTTACGGCATTTTGAACAAAATTATAGAGGTCACCTTTCCTGGAGTACTTGGATTGCGATGCGTATTGTTCCAATGTCTTTGGTACAATACAACGGCCGGTCGAGGAGTACGCTCTAATAACTTAGGGGTAACAGACGTAAATGGAAACCTGACGTATTCTAAGTTTGACCCGTTTATTCTATCATGTCAGGCAGAACAAGTGTGTTTTATACCATATCCTCGTATAAGGCAAAGGCGTGAGAAGTGGTTTTCTGTTATAAAAGTGAATCCTAGAGGTCGTATAATGATAGAAGCTGATGATGTTGTCATGCAACAAGAAAGATCATCAGAACTTGCTGTAGCTGTTGAGTCGACGGAACAAATCATACATGCAGAACAAGAAGTAGAAGACGTTGTCCCTTATACTACAACAGAAGAGCTTGAAGATTCTGATGAGTTCAATGAATCTGAGGAAGACACAGAAGAAGAGGAAGACACCGTTGAAGAATAATTGAAATTTAAATAAGATTTCAGACCTACTATCTCATTGTAGTTGTTAAACCGAACATTTATTTGTTTAAATTATTTTTTACAAATATGCTAGACTCCTGCAATAACATTGCGACACCACATTTTGCTACACCCTTGCTATGTAGCATACGAAACATTGCAATTCCGTAGCAAGATCCCCTATAAATAACCCTCCAATGCAATTCATTTTCACAACTTACCTTTTACGCATAATGACTTGTGAGGCCCCTACCTTCGTCTGGAAAATCCCGCAAAATTACATTTCTACTATTTTACGGGAAATGACATAAGACGAAGGCAGGGGCCTCATAAATATTTATTTGTAGAAGAAAAAACCGTAAAAGGTCTCCGAACCTTTTATTTTTTAAAAATAAAAATTTGCTATGCCCTTGCGAGAGCTCGGGTCTGGATCTCGCAAAGGAGTTGCAAAAATTGCTACTCTCTTGCGACATCCGGACCTAGACGTCGCAAGGGTATAGCAAATTTAAAAAATTTAAAAAATTGCTACAACCTTGCGACATCCCGGGTCCGGACGTCGCAAGGGTGTAGCTGAATTTCAAATTTCAAATTTGCTACTCGCTTGCGACATCCCGGGTCCGGATGTCGCAAGCGAGTAGCAAGTTTTCAAAATTTTAAACTTGCTACACGCTTGCGACGTCCCGCGTCCGGGTGTCGCAAGGATGTAGCAACACTTGCTACATCCTTGCGACATCCGGACGCGGGACGTCGCAAGCTTGTAGCAATAGATGGAAATCAGTGGGACGTCGCAAGGCCATCGCGTGCCTTGCGAGTCTCTTGCGACGGCCCGCGGATTAAAACCAAAAACGACTTCTTCTTCCCCGATTCTTCCTCTTTCTTCTTCTATTTTTCTTCTCTTCCGGCGACTCCCTTGCGAATCCGACACCTCCGCCTCCTCCGCCGGTCCTCCAACGCCTCCAACGCCTCCGAATTCGACACTCTCTTCTCCCTTCTTCCTCTCTTTCTCTCTCTCCCTCTCTCGCTCTCTCTCTCTCTCTCTCTCTCTCTCTCTCGCTCTCTCCTCTCCCCGCCGCTGTCTCCCTCTCGCCGTCTCGCCGCCGGAACTGACCGCCGGAGGTCTCGCCATCTCCTCCTTCTCCCTCCTCCTCGCCATTCATTGTGAGCAATTTTTTTTTTTCGTCAAATTTTTAAATTTTAGATCTAGGATGCAATTAGTTAGATCTAGGTATGAAATTTTAGATTTAGGCTCCCATAAGTCGGATCTAGTTATGGAATTTTTTTGGAAATTTTTAGGAATTTTTTCGGAATTTTCCCGGAATTTTTAGGAATTTTCGGAACTTTTCGAAATTTTCGGAATTTTCGGAATTTTTAGGAAGTTTCGGAATTTTTCGTATTTTATTAGATAATTTTTAGAAATTTTTAGATAATTATTAGGGATTTTTCGGTATTTTTAGGAATTTTCGAAATTTTAGGAATTTTCGGAATTTTGCGGAATTTTCGGAATTTTCGGAATTTTTAGGAAGTTTCGGAATTTTTCGTATTTTATTAGATAATTTTTAGAAATTTTTAGATAATTATTAGGGATTTTTCGGTATTTTTAGGAATTTTCGAAATTTTAGGAATTTTCGGAATTTTGCGGAATTTTCGGAAATTCTCCAAATTTATTAGATAATTATCGGATTTAGGTAACTGTGTTACAATTATCGGATTTAATTATCTGATTTGTTTTTCAAATTTTTTTCCGTGCCAGATGTCTAGATCTCATAATCCATACACGCGATATCTATCGGATGTCGGTGAGCAACCTCCGGCGACTCCTGCATCGGGTTCTAGATCGGTTCCACCGACCCCTTGTGGCAGTTATGGATCTCTCCCGGGGTTTTCCCCTGTTGCTGATACTGGTCATGGAGGTCCCGGTCAGCAACAGTACCTGACACCAGACGCTACTGCGGGGATGACAATCGAGGACATCCTGTCAGATCCGGTGCACAAATTTCTCCCTAATCTTCATCCTAACCGTCCACCGGGGACTTTGTGGTAATATATTTTATTTTTATTTTACAAATTTTGTTATTTATTGTTCGTAATTTTATAATATATAAAAATAAACTAACGTAGGTTTGATGACGACGGAGATTTGCCTACGGCGGTTCGGGAAATATTTGAACGAGATTTCCAGGAACCGCATGCTAATTTTAGCCAAACTCCTATCCACATCATCGACAGATGGTTCAGAACGTTTGCGGTAAGAAAATTTCATTATTTTATTTTTTCGTTTATAAGAATTTTACACTTTCATTCTTATAATTTGACATTATTTTTTGTAGCAACGTTTTCACTGGGAAGTTTCTATTACCGGTCTAGTCCGGAAAGAGTTCGAGGCGGTCTTGCGTAGACGGATGAACGATCAGGTGGGTCGTTGGAAGAGTAAGTGGAAGAAGAAGGGCAACGAGGCAATGCCACAGTGGTTCAAAGATTCAGTCTGGGAAGGCTTGATTCGCTACTGGGAGGATCCTAAGTCTCAGAAGAAAAGCGCAAGCTGTCGAGCAGCTCGGTTAGCTGACCCTGATGGGACCGGTCCCCACAAACATTGCTCGGGCAGAACCTCGTTCAAAGCTCGGGCCCGCAAACTGGTAAACTTTTTTACATATAATTTACATTAATTTAAACAATTATTGTTTTAATTTACAATTTCACAGCAAGAGGAATCGGGGGACACGCACCCTGATATCCTAGGCACTCTGTACATCACCAAGCGGAACAAGGCCGGAGAATTTGTTGACAAAAAATCCGAGAAGCTCTACGACGACGTCACTGCGAAGTTGCAGGAATTGACTCAAGAGGGCGGTGATGAGAGCTCAGCATCCGGGGGATTATCTACGGCGCAAAAGAACCAGATCTACACCGAGGTAAACTACATTTTAAATTTTTCTTCTTACTTATATTTTTGCTAAATTTAACTAACTTAATATTGTTATTCTTTTATTAGATCGCTCCCCGTAAAAAAGGGAGAATATTTGGAACAGGTTCTCTTGGGTCCAAGATTGAGCAATGTATCTCACCAGAAGGATTCTCGCAGTCATCCGCGACAACCAGTGACCTGCGGCAAATTGTCGACCGTCAGACCCAAGAGTTGGATCGGACTAACACCGAACTTGCCAAAGCTAAGAAGAAAATCACGACCTATGATCGTTTGTGGTCTATACTCGCCAAGAAGGATCCAGAGCTAGCAGACGCATTTGCCGAGATCAATGCTGAAGACGAAGACACCGGATCCGGGTCGGGAAATTTAGATCGCTCGGACGATTTCTGAATTATAAAAAACATTTTGTAATCTTTTTTATTTAAAAATATTTTTAATTCGGAAAAAATCTTTTTAATTTTAAATTTATATTTAAATATTTAAAATATTTAAAATATTTTTTTATTTTAAATAAATTATAAACGGCGTCGCAAGGACGTAGCAGGTAGTTCTCTCGCAAGGTAGTCGCAGGTCGCGCCCTTGCAAGGGAGTCGCAGGACGCGCCCTTGCAAGGGTGTCGCAGGACGCGCCCTTGCAAGGTTGTCGCAGGACGTACCCTCGCAAGGGTGTCGCAGGTCGCGCCCTCGTAAGGGTGTCGCAGGACGTTCCCTTGCAAGGGTGTCGCAGGGTGCGCCCTTGCAAGGGTGTCGCAGGTCTCGCTCCCGCAAAGACGTCGCAGACACTGCTAGGCGTTTGCGACACCGACTTATGCTAGGCGTTTGCGACATATTATTTCCCTCGCAGACCTTGCGACGTCCATGCTACGTATCTATGTTTGCGACACGCAAATTGCGACATATAAGTGGCCATCGCAAGGGCGTTTCTTTTTGCCCATTGCGACAGCCTTGCAAGGGATTTTGCCATCGCAAAAGGCGTGTTTTCTTGTAGTGTATGTAAGGCTTAGTGAAACCAATGAATTATTTAAATTGAAGAAAATTTGTAAGACTGATATTAATACAACAGATAAGAAACTAATAGTAGAAAAAAAAAGAGAGAAGGTGGCTGTATAATATGATTGCAGAGCACCATGCGATAAATCATAATCTATAGACTATTCGTCACTTTTATAAATGATTTATCGGCACCATAGTATATATTATATCATATGATTTTGTGAAGTTGACTTTGGAATCTTTAGTGGAATATCTATAAATTTATTGTTCCCTTCTTTTAATGAGGAGCCATAAAATTAAATAAAGGGTAAAAAGTCCATGCACAATTCTTGGATCTTGTTAATTATTTTTTGTTCTTTTATTTTCTTACATATTCTATTATTTTCAAGAAGATTTATTTACTAAAAGAAACATATGATAGGTTCATGGATTGTTAAGTCTCGTGCCACTATAATTAGTCACCTTGATTATATATATATATATATATGATTTGTTCACGTATTACACACAAACATATTCTATGTTTTATTAACAACATCAAGAAACCTTTATGTATATTATTACTTTATTTATCTACATTTGTTCTTCCTAAATAAAAGCACAATATTTCACTCATTTGCCAAACATTTCCAAACTAATGATTATACATTCTAACATTTGGAAAAGGAGTTTTTGATAAGCGATAAAATATCCACATGCATATGAATGATTATTTGTAGGATTTAGTTCGACTGCTTAAATAATACATATGAATGTTAAAGTTTCACATAGATAAAAAAACACAAAAAAACATAGCCAAAATGGTAACAAGAATAAGGATACATAATGAATATGTTTACCACTACGTGTGCATGCATTTGAAAATAATAATAATAATAATAATAATAATAATAATAATAATAATAATAATAATAATAATAATAATAATAATAATAATAATAATAATAATAATAATAATAATAATAATAATAATAATAATGTAAGTGGGAAAATAAATGATAACTACCTGCAAAATTTGAATTGACTTCTCAATGTGTCGGATTCAACAAGTAACTAAGCAAGTTTTAATCATCATACGAATTATAAATACAACATAATCATTAGTTTTTTAATTCATTTCAGTCTCACGTTGTATTGCTTTATTTTAATCAAATTCATAATATTGATTAATCAACACAAAGCCTTAAAAGATTTAAATACAAAATTTTCCGCCAGTAACGTAGCTATATCTGTCAAAAATCAGCAAGTATCAGTTATTTTCAAGTTAACATCGTTGACCAATAACCATATAAATTGAATTACTGACGTGGCTTTAATTGGACTGAGAAAATAAAATAATAAGAATAATAGAGAGTGTGTGTAAAATTACAATATAGCCCTTGGGAGGAAATGTAGAAAGGTAACTTTATTATAAAGGAAGCATAGAAAAAGTCTCCACCACAAAATACAAATGGCAATAGCGTTAATTAAGGAATTAGTAAACCTACTTCTATAATTTTAATAATAGTAACAAAAACTACTGTGATAATTATAATTATTATTACTTTCCTCTCATAAATCTCTATTTTTAAGTTTTTTTTACAACGGCATAATAAGCAACAAAGCATAAAGATCAGAGCAAAAATCACTGATCAAAGCGGAAATCTCTTGCCCATCGGACCAGAGAATCCGCTTTAAATTTCTTAATCACAAAAATTAATAATTTAAAATAATTTACTTTTAATTAAATTTTAACTATTAAAAAAAACTAATAATTTACCTATCTAAAAGACTAGTCTTTTGTGGAGACTAATCTTTTGTCGAAGACAGGTGGTCTAATGGTGTTATCACTTTACAAATTTTTAAAGCACCAGAGATCGAATCTCCTACCTGCGATAACAGAAGTGAGATTTAAAAATTAGTAATCTAGTTAAAAATAAGACTAATATTTTTCTTTCACTTCTATTTTCATTATTTTTTTTATTTTTTCACTGTTAAGAAACTTTGCTAATAACTTCTCTAGGAGCAAGCCCATTGAGAGTTCTTAATGGGTTTCTTAATTCAATATGGGCATTAAAAATTGTTTAAATGATTTTTTGGTTAAGGACCAGTTCTTAATTAGGAACTTTAAGAACCGGTTCTTCGCCTTCGAGACCCTTCGACTCTTCGTCTCTTTCTTCTTCTTTGACCATTCGACCCTTCGACTCTTCGACCCTTCAACTCTTCGCCTCTTTCTTCTTCTTCGACCCTTCGACCCTTCGACTCTTCGCCTCTTTCTTCTTCTTCTTCGATCCTGTTTCGCGAGCCTCAGAGAATCATCATCGTGAGGAGTTCTGATGCGCCGTTCTACAAGGAAAACATCCAGGTAATGCACCTAGTCTTCGATTTGTTGAATATGGTATGTGTGGGTTTTCTACCAATTCCTTCGATATGATTAAAGGGGCTTTCTCCTATGCATGTTGTTACTTGTGGATTTTATGTTTGTTACTTGTTCACGTAATCATTGCTTCTCGTTTTTCTTATTCTGATCTCATACTCGTTTTTGTGATCGTGATTTTGAAGTAACTTAGCTGAGATTTTTCCGCAATCCATTTGATTTTGTTGTTCTCTTTGCACTCAAGGAGTTCGATTCATGCTAAAAATAGTTCGATCCATTTGATTTTGTTGTTCTCTTTGCACTCAAGGAGTTCGATTCAGATTTTGTTGTTCTCTTAGCTGAGATTTTGGTTCTTCGTTTTGATTCTTAGTTGAGCGTTGTGTTTGTTTCTATTTGTCTGTGAGACTTGACTTGTCTTATGTGTGTGGAAATTAAGCTTTTTAGAAGATGAGATCTAGTCAATAGCATGTGGAGAAAAGGTCTACTTTCAGGAATGATTGCCCAAGACAGTAGCACAAACTTTGAGCCAAGGCTTATCTCCCATGAGCATGGATTTCCATCTTATCAAACAAACTCTGCTACTAGGTCTGTTCTAGCTCTATGTATATATTTCATGTAACAAACATCATCAGAAATTTTTTAATATCAGAAGTTTCTTGCTTCAATTTGTGTTGTTTCAGTTGGTACAAATGTAGGAGATATTGGGCTATGGGAAGTTGGTTCTAGAGAATATCTAGTACAGAAGACTTTCAAATTTTGGGACTTGAGTAAATGCTCAATGCCTTTGCAGGTGTCCGTAAGCGTTAGGTGAAATTCATTGTGTTTTTTACTTTTCTTCTAGCACATCTCTGTCTTCTTTTTATCAGTTTTTATTCCATTTTCTTCGGCTCTCTCTCTTCCTTGCTGCTATCTGTTTCTGTAAGCTTGTTATACTCCTTTGTCTTCTTTAAAAGTTTTGTTCTTTATAATTCTTAGATTTTCAGGTTTTAAATTAGATTTTTTGGTCGGCTTTGTAGTGTAATCATCGAAAAATACAAAATTTGATGGATCTTGGTGGAGGTATACAAATCTTGTTGATCAATCGGTTTGCTTACAAGGCTCATCAATTACCTTAATGGAATCGAAACTTTAGTAGATTTCGAATTTCGTAGGTTTTGTGTCAGCAGTTAATAGGTAGATAGGCGAGTCATGTTTGGTCTGTGATCTACTGTTACGTGCATCACATGAGCCTTTTTGGATTTCATGTTACTTCTTGGATTCAACGAAATTCGTTTGTATTGTTAGCTCATGATGTAATGTTAGTTTTATTCATTGTTGGTAACTCGCAGACTAGAAAAGATTTTGATATTGGAGTTAAGAGTCACTCACAATGTTTCGTTGGAAGAATTCTTAGCAGACCAACCAAGAGAATAAGGAGGCAGCTCTCAAAGAAGCAAAGGTATAATTTTTGCAGTCCTTGCTTGATGATTCACCAAAGTTGATTACTTATTTTTCTTTGTGTGATCTTTAATAATATAGATCAAAGAGCTTAAGACTCTCATAGGTCAGCTATCTGGGAATTGGAATGTAAGTAAGGCCAAGAAAATGCTTGAGGAGACCCTAAAATGGAGATCAACTTTTAAGCCTGAGGAAATCAGATGGGTAAGTATCAAAAGTAGACATATTAGAATTATTCAGTGACATTCCTACTAAAACTTATAGCTTGCTTTATACTAGGATGAAATTTCAGTTGAAAGTGAGACCGGTAAAGTTTACAAAGTTGGATTCCATGACAGAAATGAGAGAACGGTTCTTATACTGCAGCCTGGTTTGCAGGTTTGTAAAGATCACATTTCTTAGTTTATATTTAAAAGAGTTATCTTCAAGGCACAAAATAAATCCATTTATTTCCTTTTGAAAAACTTGCGCAGAACACAAAATCAATAGACAACCAGATGAAACATCTGGTGTATCTCATTGAGAATGCTATTTTGAATCTGCCAGAGGCTCAAGAACAAATGTCTTGGCTTATTTACTTCACCAACTGGTCAATGAGCACTAGTGTGCCTATTAAATCTGCCAGAGAAACTATAAATATACTGCAGAATCACTATCTCGACCGTTAATGATTTGTTGTTTTCATTTTTAAGATAAGTTGTTAGATGAATATAGTGATATAGCGAATCCAAATCTACTACATGATCGTTTAAACTCTCTTTATTAAGCTGAAACTATCAATACAAACTGTCTTTTATTTATACTACATGATCGTTTAAAGCATTGACAATCAAACACACACATGAACATAAGTTGAACTATGTAAAATATACATTTAAATAGTATAATATATGCATCTTTGTAATTATACGCATCCTTGTAGCCACTTGAACATCTTTGTAATTATTTCAAAGAAGATGCAACATACCCACATAATATATTCCAACGACGTTTCAGAATAAACAAACACTTGTTCATGCATATTGTAGATCGACTCTCCAATGAGATACCATATTTTCAACAAAAGAGGGATGCTACTGGTAGGTTTGGACTATCTCCACTACAAAAGTGTACAACATCAATTCGTATGATGGCATATGGTTTGCAGCTGATGCGGTAGACGAGTACCTCCGACTTGGTGAAAGCACTGCACTTTTATGCTTAGAACATTTTTGTTGAAGGGATAATATTTTTGTTCGGATATGAGTACCTAAGAAGACCCACACCAGCAGATCTACAACGGCTACTAGATATTGGAGAGATACGTGGATTTCCCGGGATGATAGGCATCATCAATTGTATGCATTGGGAGTGGAAGAATTGTCTCACCGCTTGGAAAGATCGTTATACACGAGGATCTGGTAAACCGACAATCATTTTAGAGGCCGTAACATCGCAAGACCTTTGGATATGACATGTGTTTTTGGACCTCCAGGTACCTTAAACTATATCAATGTTCTTGATCGCTCCCCAGTGTTTGATGATATATTGCAGGGTCGAGCTCCAAAGGTAAATTACTTAGTCAACGGACACGAGTATCATTTGGCTTACTATCTCACAGATGGAATTTATCCTAAATGGGCCACATTTATCCAGTCTATTCCAATTCCACAAAGTCCAAAAGCATCATTATTTGCTACATATCAAGAAGCTGTCCGTAAAAGATGTCGAACATTCTTTTGGAAAATTGCAATCTCGAGCATGTGTAATACTACACATAATTTGGTTGCACTAACAAATAATTTGAAGATATAATTTAC
The DNA here is from genome assembly GCA_023374145.1 of Lepidium sativum. Taxonomy (NCBI): domain Eukaryota; kingdom Viridiplantae; phylum Streptophyta; class Magnoliopsida; order Brassicales; family Brassicaceae; genus Lepidium; species Lepidium sativum. The sequence continues at coordinate 2,354 of JAKUCM010002325.1, read as the reverse complement.
TGTTATGAATGTTATAATGTGTTTTATGGATTGTAGACCGGTAGATGAACCCCATTTCATGTAGCAGATATTTTTGGGTTATAGCAATTAAAAAAAACTATAACAAAAAAGATGATCTCTAGATTTCACGAGACACAAATGTTACGTGGATGGGTCTTGAAAGGATTCAAAGTATTATTCGGGCTATCACTAAAGTAGCAATAGCATCCGGCTGATCATAAATATTGAAGATGATCTCTTCCTTAGATAAATAGCTAGTGTTCAAAAAATATCTAGAAAACTTCACTTGCCTCAAGTCTTTTTAGTGTTTTCTCTATATTTTGTATACCTTGTTCTTTAAACTACAAATATGATCTTCTTGTTAGCATTGATAGAGGGCTCTTGAAGAATTTATTTTTTGTAAACAGTAACTCACGAAAGTAACTTCCACACATTATCTAATAAAAATTATCAAAGTTGACAAAAAAATAAAAAACTGGTAGGTGACCAAAATAATAGTATTAGACAGAATAAACTTTGAAATCAAATGAATGAAAATATTAGTTATCTATTTTTTTTGTCACCTTGTTAGTAAGTTCAACCAATAATTATGTTTTGTTGTCATATTTTGGTTGCTAAGAAAACATTATGAAAGAATACTAACATTGACTTCATATATATTCTAGATAAAATCGATACTATGAAATTATGATTTATATTAGTGGTTTTACCAAAAATTGTTATATGAATGGAAAATCTTATGCACATTCAAGAGTTGGCAGAATTTTAAATGCATCTCTGTATATATAATAATACAATACCTTGTCAATGTCTATTAAATGTTCGAATTAATTTTCCTATCAAATAACTTATCCAAATATATTTTGTAACTAATGTAGTTAGCTAGACTTACTCATCATTGTCGTGATATAATACCATAATTTATTTTCATTTTAAAGTACATTGTAAACATATATATTCACACTATACAAATTCGGAAAATTTTCACCGAATTTTCCTATTTTTTTAGTTCGGTCTTTGTCTTTTTTGCATACGTATTTATTATGTCACCAAGGAAAAATAAAAAAGACAAAATGGATTTGTTAATACTACGATGTAATTGATTCACTCGTAGTTGTTGCGTAAGCTGCGTAACAAATTAAAGGAAAATTAGCAATTAGTTTACTGATTAAAAACACTAGTTAATTGTAATTAGTAGTCTTCAATGTAATTTCTTTTAAAAAGCGAACGTATCGTCGTTTCCCATTTAACTCATTCTCTTGGATCCAAATCTTTCGCTTTGCAATTCGCCAGAGAGAAAGGAGACAATTCCAAAGAAGAAGACGAAGCAAAAGAATAACAAATTAATTCACTTCCCCAAACATTAAAATTTCCATTTTTTCACTCGTAAGGTTTGAAAGTTTGAATTTTTTGTTTTTTTGTTTTGGATTTGATTTCTGGGATAAGTTTGCTTTGATTCGGTAATGGTACACTTGAGGTTTTGATCCGTGTGATGCGAGAGATTCGTCATGGGTCTCTGTACTTCGAAAGCTCATCCTAGTCCGAATTCCGACCGAATTCCGGCCAACAATAGTCCTCTTCCGGGTTCTGTTATAGTCAAGCCTTCTAGCTCTTCTGTTAATGGAGAAAACCCTAATAACGGTCAAGATCAGTCTGTAGCTAATAATGAGGGGAAAAAGTCTCCTTTTTTCCCCTTTTACAGTCCCAGTCCAGCTCACTATTTCTTCTCCAAGAAGACTCCGGCGAGATCTCCGGCGACTAACGCTAGTGGAAACTCTACGCCGAAGCGATTTTTCAAACGACCTTTCCCTCCTCCGTCTCCAGCTAAACACATCCGAGCTGTTTTAGCGAGACGACACGGCTCCGTGAAGCCAAATTCAGCGGCGATTCCTGAAGGTAGTGAAGCGGAAGGAGGCGGTGTGGGATTAGATAAAAGCTTTGGATTCTCAAAGAGTTTCTCGAGCAAGTACGAGCTCGGTGATGAAGTTGGTCGTGGTCATTTTGGATACACTTGTGCTGCTAAGTTTAAGAAGGGTGATAATAAAGGACAACAAGTCGCCGTTAAGGTTATTCCTAAAGCAAAGGTTAGTGATTTTGATTTTCTTCTGTGTTTCTGTGGTTTGTGCTAACGAGATCTGTTTAGGTTAGAGATGATAATTATGGAAGTATTGAATGTAATTTGCTTGCAAAGCTTTTTTATTTCATTTCTGGTAATTTTGTTCTATTTTATATTCATTATAGCTTGATTGTTTGCTTTGTTGTTGTGTAGATGACGACGGCTATTGCAATTGAAGATGTGAGGAGGGAAGTGAAGATATTGAGGGCTTTTTCGGGTCATAACAATCTTCCTCATT
>JAKUCM010002324.1:0-73386 GCA_023374145.1 Lepidium sativum | reverse complement strand
GATATTCTTGGTACATGCTTGTTGTTCCCATAGTGTTACCATTCGAGTATAGTAATCAGAAAGGTTCAACGAACCTTGTCGCATGCTGCTAATTTCTTGGTCCAGATTGTAGATTTGAGGCAGGTTGCTTTTATGAAAGCGTTTGTAAAGATCCGACCAGATGTCCGCAGAGTCGTTGAAGTACAAGATGCTCGCATAGATATGCTTCGAGACGACATTAAGGATCCAAGCTTTGACCATACTATTGCATCTACACCAAATCTTGTATAGAGGGTCTGATTCGAGGGGTTTCGGGAGTGAACCATTCACAAAATCAATCTTGTTTTTAGCTTCAAGACTGGTTTTCATCGATATAATCCATGAATTGTAGTTGTCTCCAGTGAGAATCTCAGATACAATAGACATACCAGGATGGTCTCCGGAGTGAAGGAAGTATGGATTATGTGTGCTATCGATCGAATCCGCCATACTCGATGGTTGGTAAGCTTGGGTTCTTGGGATGCGATCTTGGTAGGGTAATTCGTGAGCGCTCTGAGATTCGCCATCAGAGTCACGATCTTCGAGGATTCTACTCCGGAGCTTCGTCGGCTTTCTCACCATTGACGATGTTTGGAGTACAGGTGAGAATCAGGAAGAGACGAGCTGAAGTGGAGACGAAGAAGAAGAAGGAGAATCAAAACAAGACTCCGATGAATGCAATCGGTGTTGAGATCGTAAATTCAAAAGTGTAACGGAATTATTTGCTCTGATACCATTTTAGATGTTCAACAGAATCACTTTATTTCTTCTTCATAAAACTTGAATATTACAATGAGTTTATCAGCTATATATATACATGAATATAAGCCAAAGTCACTTAAAACTCTAACAATAGACTATATAAAACTAATAGAAAACAAAAAAGTGAGTTCGCTGAATAAATAAATAAATGTAAAGAGATCAAAGCCATTACAAGACAAACTGGACAAGCTACTTTTAGCTCACCATAAGCAAGTACACCATGTCGGTGAAACAGAACGGGTTGAAGACGACGATGACGAAGTTGAAGAGGTCAATTTCGTACAGAACCAAAGCAACAATTTCAGACAATTCAACAGCTACAAACCCAACCCCAACCTATCCTACAGAAACACAAATGTGTTGAATCCAAACGACCAGGTGTACCCACCCAAACCACATCTGCAACCGCAACCAAAACCATTCATACCCAAACAACAGTACCAGCAAACACACTGTTAGTTTTTAGACAAAGAGATAGAGAGTTTCGGAAGATTGAAGAGAGACTCATGAAAGAATTGAAGAACATAATCGAGTATATTATTCAACTTATTTACAATGGGTTTGGAAGTCTATATATAGAGGTTACAAGCTTTTCGCAAAGGAAGAAGATGGAGGCTCTTCATTTGACCATTGGAGAGGTGGTGAGAGACTTTGTGCATCCCGAGGTGGTCCCAAGCTGCGCTTCCTCGTCCCGAGAGATAGTGACTGCTCCTTGGCCTCGGTCTCTACACAAATGGATAAGGTCACATGTTCCACTTATGTCTTCAACGGTCATGAGGTCTCCAACGGTCATATAGTCACACTCCAATTACATCCTAAGTCCTCGTTAGCCTCAAACGCCTTGAAAATCAAGTCGTGACCGAGCGTTGACTTTTATCGGAAATGCGTTGACTCGATCGTGGGTCGTCCGCGGTACGTGTTCCTTCGTACCGCGGTACATGGTCTCTCGGACATTCGGCTTTCCCGCGGTACGCAATCCTTCGTACCGCGGTACTTGAGTTTCTCGGACCTTCGGCTTACCCGCGGTACATGATGCGTACCGCGAGACGTATCTGCCTCGACTCCTTTACTACCCGCGTGACATAAAACCTCGACCCGATATCTGCCTGCGGTACGTACTGACATGTACCGCAGGACCTCAATTTCTCGACCCGATACGTGAACCTCGGTACGTACTGACTCGTACCGTGGTTCACGATTCCTCGATCCGATGGCACTGTCCGATCCGTCTTCTACTCCGATCATTCTTCCGACCCGATTGACGGCTACTTCCAGCCCGACTATGAACTTGATCCGATAACATAAATCCTTGACCCGATTGATGATTTAATGGCCTTGATAGGTCTTGATCAATACTCCCCCTCAAGTTTAACCGTCTACATAGTAGATGTTGAACATGGAAGACCCACGGACATACCTCATTAAAAACCTTAGAGAGAAAACCACTTTGGGAAAAACTCTCTTAAGGGAAAAAGAGTGTACGAGCCGTGAGAAAGGGGACCTTTGATCAAGGGCGAGTGAGATCCACGAGTCCAAGTTTTGGGTATATATGACCACATACCTTGTGACTCGCGACTTTGGTGAAGATGTCCGCTAGTTGATCTTCACTCTTTGTAAAGCATGGTAGGATAACTCCTTGGAGGATCTTTTCCCGAACTTTGTGACAATCAATCTCAATGTGCTTTGTCCTTTCGTGAAACATAGAGTTGGATGCTATGTGAATGGCGGCTTGATTGTCACAATGCATGGTGATGGGATTTGCTTGCTCAATTCCAAGATCTTTTAGGAGAGCTTTCAACCATGTCAATTCATTTGTAAGATTCTTCATTGCTCTATACTCCTCCTCGGCACTTGAGCATGATACAACCTTTTGCTTCTTTGTTTTCCATGTGACCATATTTCCTCCAATGAAGGTGACATAGCCGGTGTTGTCATTCTTTCCCATCCAAATTCCTTGACCCGGGCTTCCCTTAAGGTAACACAAGATCCGATCCACCATACTCCAATGGTATTGTGTAGGATTTTGCATGTGTTGACTCACTTGGTTGACCGCAAAGCATAAATCCGGGCCTAGTGATGGTCAAGTAGATTAACTTTCCAACGAGACGTCTATATTGAGTTGCATCTTGAAGCGGTTCTTCATTTTTCTCCCCCTTTCTCGAGACCTTGTAGCCATCTTCAAGAGGTGTTTTGGAAGGCTTACAACCTAATTTTCCTGTTTCACATAGAAGATCAAGAGTGTACTTTCTTTGGGACATGAAGAGGCCATCCATAGTACGACACACTTCAATCCCTAGAAAGTACTTGAGTTCTCCAAGATCTTTAATATCAAAAACAGATTTAAGATAAGCTTTAGTAGAGATGATACCGTCCTTGTCATTGCCGGAAATGATCAAGTCATCCACATAGATGAGGACTAACACAATACCCTTGTTGCTATGAAGATGGAAGAGTGTATGGTCGGCCTCCGACCTTTTGAACCCACGATTTAGGAGAGTGGTGCTCAGCTTGTGATACCAAGCTCGTGGAGATTGCTTGAGACCATAAATTGCTTTCCGTAATCTCAACACTTTTCCCGATGCAACCTTGTGTTCAAGTCCCGGTGGTGGATACATATATACTTCTTCCTCTAATTCCTCTTGAAGGAAGGCATTCTTCACATCCATTTGCCAAAGTTCCCATGCAAGATTAGTGGCAAGAGATAACACAACGCGAACAGTATGTAGTTTAGCAACTGGCGCAAACGTCTCTACATAATCCTCGCCATATGTTTGTGTGAATCCTCTTGCAACTAACTGAGCCTTGTGCCTTTCTATCTCCCCGGTGCTTTTGAACTTAATTGTGAAGACCCATCTTGAACTCACAGCCTTCTTTCCTGGTGGTAGAATGGTTTCTTCCCATGTATCATTTTTCTCCATAGCACTAGCTTCGGCATTTATGGCCTCACACCATTCCTTGGTGTTCTTGGCTTCTTCATAGGATTTCGGTATGTGGTGCATCTCGATTTTACCAATGTAAGCCTTATGATCCGGAGGCAAGAGGGCAAGAGAACATTGTGCTTGGATTGGATGAGCCACCGCTTCATTGTTATAATAAACTCGTGTGTTTATCCAATTTCCGGGGTCCTTTCTTATCCTTGTGCTTCTTCTTAAGGGCATTTGTTGGGGGTGTTGAGTACTGGAATCCTCATCCACATGACTATTTCTGGTACTCAAATCCTCTGGTCTTTCACCATAGTGGTGGGATACATCCTCTTCCGATGGATTCATTCCATCTTCGGAAATATTCTCTCCCCTCTTCTTGTGAAGAGGTTGTTTGTTGAACTCCTTGTGGAGAGGCTACACCATGAGGTGTTTCTTCCTCTCTATTTCCACTAGGACTTGGTGCCACCTCATTTTCCTGAATGGAGTTTCCCAAATGACTAAGAAGGTGCCGGAGGCTTGCCGCCCTATCCGAGGTAGAATTAGCCAAATCCTTCAAACTTTCCCAATCAATCTTCTCAAAGTAGCTTTGGTCCTCCAAGAATTTGACATCCCTTGATACATATGTCCTATTGTTGGTCGGATCAAAGCACTTGTACCCTTTTTGTGTTGTAGAATACCCGAGAAACATGCACTTGGTGCTCTTGGAATCCAATTTGCTTCTTTGTTCCCCTGGAATCAACACAAAACAAACACATCCAAATACTCTAAGGTGATCAATGAATGGTTTGTTACCATTTAGTACCTCAAAAGGCGATGCATCCTTTAAGACCTTTGTTGGAATCCGATTAATGAGATAGCATGCAGCCATAACAGCATCTCCCCAATACTTCTTAGGCACTTTCATGTAGAACATCATGGATCTTGCCACCTCCATTAAGTGCCTATTCTTTCTTTCGGCCACTCCATTTTGTTGAGGAGTGTAAGGAAAACTCGTTTGATGGATTATGCCATGTTTGCTTAGATGTTCTCGAAATTTAGTGCTTGTATATTCTCCACCATTGTCCGGTCTAAGTACCTTTATATTAGCATTGAATTGATTAGTTACATAATTTTGAAAATTTGAGAATGCATCAAATACACGATCTTTAGATGGAATAAGTGTAAGCCAAGTATATTTGGATTTTTCATCTATAAATGTCACAAAATACTTGAGGTTATCCCTAGATGTGCAAGGTGATGTCCAAACATCGGAATAAACTAAGTCAAAACAATTTTCATAAATGGTACTAGAATTCGGAAAAATTGATTTGCAATGTTTTCCCATAATACAAGCCTCACAATTCAAATTATCAAAGGAAACATTAGGCAACATTAATCCTAAAGCACAAGCATGAGGATGTCCTAATCTAGCATGCCAAACGGCATTTAAACACTTAACAACATTAGAGCTAAATAAAGATAAAATAGGTGCATTTGAGATTGAATCCTCAAGCACATAGAGATCGCCTTGTGTTTCTCCTTTTCCGATGAGCTTGCCACTTTTAATATCCTGAAACCAAACTTCATTAGGCCCAAATATTGCATGACAATTTAAATCGGAAGTAATTTCTTAACGGATAATAAATTGGAGTTAAAGTTTGGCATATAGAAAGCTTTAGTACTTTTATCAAATATTTTAAGATTTCCTAAGCCTTGTATTGCTACATTCTCACCATTAGCCACTACTACATTGCCTAAAGTAGGATTAATATCTTCAAGAAGGCTCGGGTTGCTAATCATGTGATGAGAAGCCCCCGAGTCTACTACTAGACTCCTACTTGGTTTATGAGTAAAGAAAGTGGTACCGGAATTGGTGAGTGAGGCAATAGCTTTCATAAGAGCTTCCAAGTCGGATTTTTTCACCACATCATTAGCCGAGGTTGCCATAGCACTTCCTTCTTGACCCTTTTTGGGTAAGCCTTCCTCTTGAACGGATGAGCTAGCTTGAGTCGGCTCATCTTCTGTCCCTTGAGAAAGGTTTGCCTTGGAGTCCTTTTGAAACTTACTTGGCTTGAGATGTGGATGTAAAATCCAGCACTTGTCTTTAGTATGACCGGTGCGTTTGCAATGGTCACACGTGATGTTCCTTCTTTTATCATCACGTTTGTACATCACCCGATTAGCTGTTGGAAGCTCCTTTCTTCCTCCGAAAAAACCACTTGACCCTTGTTCTTTGTGCAACCGAGAACAAATTTCTTCAAGACTTGGCAGCTTCTTGTCTCTTAGAATGTGTTTGATAAGGTCATTGAACTCCGGACTTAGTGTTAGTAGGAGACTGAAGACCTTATCTTGCTCCCTTCGTTCTTGAAGAATTTACGGATCCACGGTGCTTGGTCTAAGCGCTTCATATTCGGCCCAAAGTGATCTCCATGCACCAAAATGTTTTGAAATGTTTGAATCTTCTTGTCGGAGCTCATTTAGCTCTTTTTGAACTTCAAAGACTCGGGTAATATTAGTGATGTCACCGAATACCTTTTTGAGAGTATCCCACAATTCTTTTGCACTTTCACAATATGAGTATGCTTCAAGAATTTAGGTTTCGAGTGAGTTTTGGATGATAGCTTTGACAACTTGGTCTTCTTGGTACCATTTGTCTTCTTCATCAAGTTTCTCATCATCATCTTGGACTGCCTCCTCGTCTTCCGATGATGATAATATTTTTGTCGGAGGTTTTGTCCTCACAATGTGCCTCCAATAACCTCTACCACAAATTGTGGTTTTGGCTGTACGAGCCCACACCAAATAGTTGTTCCCTTTAAGAACAATCGGAATAATCAAGGCCTTATTGTGTTCCATGATTTTCCAGCTATTATCCACCGGATAAAAGAGAGTCTCTTGAGAAAAGGTTTGAAGATGTTGAAGAAATAGAATGGAGAATCGAAAAGAAAGAGGAGAATAAGGAGTTTATGAAGAGAATGAGCGGAAGTCTTTAAGGAATCATGAGCATGGCTCTGATACCATGTTAGATTTTAGACAAAGAGATAGAGAGTTTCGGAAGATTGAAGAGAGACTCATGAAAGAATTGAAGAACATAATCGAGTATATTATTCAACATGATTTTTCAATGGGTTTGGAAGTCTATATATAGAGGTTACAAGCTTTTCGCAGAGGAGGTGAGAGACTTTGTGCATCCCGAGGTGGTCCCAAGCTGCGCTTCCTCGTCCCGAGAGATAGTGACTGCTCCTTGGCCTCGGTCTCTACACAAATGGATAAGGTCACATGTTCCACTTATGTCTTCAACGGTCATGAGGTCTCCAACGGTCATATTGTCACACTCCAATTACATCCTAAGTCCTCGTTAGCCTCAAACGCCTTGAAAATCAAGTCGTGACCGAGCGTTGACTTTTATCGAAAATGCGTTGACTCGATCGTGGGTCGTCCGCGGTACGTGTTCCTTCGTACCGCGGTACATGGTCTCTCGGACATTCGGCTTTCCCGCGGTACGTAATCCTTCGTACCGCGGTACTTGAGTTTCTCGGACCTTCGGCTTACCCGCGGTACATGATGCGTACCGCGGGACGTATCTGCCTCGACTCCTTTACTACCCGCGGGACATAAAACCTCGACCCGATATCTGCCTGCGGTACGTACTGACATGTACCGCAGGACCTCAATTTCTCGACCCGATACGTGAACCTCGGTACGTACTGACTCGTACCGTGGTTCACGATTCCTCGATCCGATGGCACTGTCCGATCCGTCTTCTGCTCCGATCATTCTTCCGACCCGATTGACGGCTACTTCCAGCCCGACTATGAACTTGATCCGATAACATAAATCCTTGACCCGATTGATGATTTAATGGCCTTGATAGGTCTTGATCAATACACACCACCAACCACCTCCTGGATACAACACCCAACCACCACAACAAACACCTGAAGTGATGGACATCTTGCAGCAGATACTAAAGGGACAGACAGCCAGCGCTTTCGAATTAACACGGAAATTTGCTGAAGTACATGCTAAGATCGATGCTTCACATAATGAACTCAACTGCAAATTTGAGACCCTCAATGCTCGTCTCAAATATGTGGAGAATCAACAAGGATCTTCATCAACAAACAAACAAACCGGACAGCTACCTGGAAAAGCTGTTCAAAACCCTAAGGAGTATCACGCCAACGCCATTACACTCCGTAGTGGCCGTGAATTGCTAATTCGTGCTGAACCGACAGAGAACACTGAGGACAGTGTCCTTCCAGAAGGGGAGGATGATTTGGTCGAAGAACAGACAAAAATCAGCACAAAAAAGCCGAAATCTTTGACACTCGACCAACACACTCGAGCACCACCTGCTCGAGTGTCCGAAGATCAGCCCAAAAACACAACTGACGTACAAAAAGACCCAAAGACGTTTGCTCCACCTCCTTTCAAACCGCAGCTTCCTTTTCCACAGAGATTCAAAAAGGACGTTGCAGACAAGTACAAAGCTCTCTTTGAAAAGCAGATGAGGGACGTTGAAGTGAAAATACCAATTCTGGACGCCTTTATGCTAATGCTCCCTTATCAAAAGTTTTTGAAAGACGCAGTCAAAGACAGAACACAAGAAGTCGAAGGGTTGGTTGTGCTAACTCATGAGGTCAGCGCTATCATACAAAGAAAGGTTGCGCCTAAGAAGCTTGATGATCCAGGAACATTCACGATTCCATGTTCGCTTGGACCTCTCACATTCAGGAGTTCCTTGTGTGATTTATTATCTCTTAACACTTTACAAAGATATAAATACAACCTATATATAGACAAGAAAAGAAAACCCTAGTTCTATACAAGACAAAATAAGAGTCTTATTGACTAACTTATTCTCCACATGTGATCTTATCCATAAGCTCCAACGGTCATGAGGAGGATGACCCTAATCTTGCACATCACCGTAAGTGACCCTAATTTTGCACATCACCAAAACTTCTACTCTCGACTTCTTATGACAATATGTGATTTTCGGTGACCCTATTTTTGCACGGTGATAATATTCCGGTGACCCTATTTTTGCACGGTGATAATATTCATGGAACCCTTATTTTGCACAGTTTAACACAAAGGACCCCTTACTGAAACATATGAACTAGCTGAACCAACAGAAACATATGAACTAGCTGAACACGAATTAAACGATAGATTTGGACAATTTTCAGTCTTCTCTAGCAAGTATAGCCCATCCTTGCTAGCTCCTTCTCCAAGAACTTGACCACTTTTAATATCCTGAAAGCAAACCTTGTTAGGATAGAAAATAGCTTTGCAATTCAAATCACAAACAGCTTTATGAACACTAAGTAAATTAGACTTAAAACTTGGCATAAACAAGGCCTTAGATTCTTTGTTAAACAACCTAAGATCACCAACACCCTTAATAGGAACCTTTTTACCATTTGCAATGCTAACACATCCTACAGCTGGTTTCAAGTTCTTAAGCAAGTTCTCATTCCTAATCATATGATGGCTTGCACCTGAATCTACCACCAATGATTTAGCAATTTTAGAAACATAAAATGAGTTACCAGACTCCTTTAGAGCATTGATGGATTTTATTAGCTCCTCAAGGTCAGCTTTCCTCACATAATCATTTTGGACTGCCACCATGGCTGTCCCATTAGGTACTTGAGAAGATGAACCAGAACCTGCGTCAGCCACCACCTCCTTACTAGCAACATTAGCTCTTGGCTTTTCCCATTTGCTTTGCTTGAGGTGAGGATGGAGAGTCCAGCAACGATCCTTGGTGTGCCCTTTACGCTTGCAATGCTCACACACAAACACCTTCTTATCCTCAGGTCTGTATGATGTCTTGTTAGCCATAGCAAGCTCTCCATTACCATCAAGAAGAGTCCTTGATCCTTGCTCTCTTTGAATAAGGCCACACACTTCTTCAAGGTTTGGAAGCTTGTCTTGCCTCAAGAGATGTCGAGTCAAGTCACCATAAGCTGGGTTTAAGTTCATCAAACATCCAAATACCTTGTCTTGCTCTAGCCGTTCACTCAGCACAATTGGATCCACCGTTGGAGGCTTAAGCATTTCCAGCTCAGCCCAAAGAGACCTATACTTCCCAAACCATTGAGTAAATTCCATATCCTCTTGGCTGAGGGCATTTATCGCCTTCCTTACCTCACAGATTCGGCTGAGGTTAGAGAGATTCCCATACACCTTCTTGAGAGTGTCCCACAAGTGCTTAGCACTCTCACAATAGGAATAAGCTTCATGGATGTGTGGGTCAAGAGAGCTTTGAATGATTACAAGAGCAATCTGGTCATCTTGGTACCATTTTGCCTTTACCTCATCAGCAGCCACCACCACACTAGCTTCACCTTCCTTTTCCTTACCAACAGATTGGGCTATCCTCTTTGGAGCATCACCCTCAATGTGTGCCCAAAGTCCACGGCCACTCAACACAGATTTAACAGTCCTAGACCACAGCAAATAGTTAACTCCCTTAAGAGTAACACGAACAGAAAGAGGCTTGTAGTTCTCCATCAGATCTGAGCAAACAAGAGAAAGAAACAAAAAAAAAAAAAAACCAGAACTTTTGGGAGAAAGGACGAGATCTGGGTGAAATGGGGAGATTAATGAGTGTAAAAACTTGCCAAGAAGGAAGCTTGCTCTGATACCATGTAAGATTTAGCAAATAAAGAGAGATTGTAGAGATTTAGAGAGAAATGGAGAAGAGAATGAGTTTCAGATCTGAAATTGAGAGAGAGAGGAGAGAATGGTGGCTGAAGAGAGAGATTTTATTATCTCTTAACACTTTACAAAGATATAAATACAACCTATATATAGACAAGAAAAAAAAAACCCTAGTTCTATACAAGACAAAATAAGAGTCTTATTGACTAACTTATTCTCCACATGTGATCTTATCCATAAGCTCCAACGGTCATGAGGAGGATGACCCTAATCTTGCACATCACCGTAAGTGACCCTAATTTTGCACATCACCAAAACTTCTTCTCTCGACTTCTTATGACAATATGTGATTTTCGGTGACCCTATTTTTGCACGGTGATAATATTCCGGTGACCCTATTTTTGCACGGTGATAATATTCATGGAACCCTTATTTTGCACAGTTTAACACAAAGGACCCCTTACTGTTTGGAAAGCCCTTCTTAGCCACTGCAGGAGCAGTGATCAATGTGCCAAAAGGAGAAATCGAACTCAACCTTGGGAAAGATTTCAAGATGACTTTCAGCATCAGTGACATAATGAGAAAACCGACCATTGAGGGTCAGCTGTTCGTGGTGCAAGAAATAGATGATCTTTCAAAGGACGTGTTTGGAGAATTGATGGAGAAAGACCACCTTGGTACTGCTTTGATAAAAGACGGTTGTGATGGATACATATACGAAGAAACTGAGGTCTACAAAGGCTTGTTGGACTCTTGCAAGTCACTGAAGAGTGAAAAACAGTTCGAGACCTTACACTCGACCTCAACACTCGAGCAAACAGAGCTCGAGCATTCCGATTTAGCCTCTGGAAATCAACACTCGACCTCAACACTCGACCACACTAAGGCCAAGTATCAACTCGATGATGACTGGTCGGAGCTCAAATCACCGAAACTGGAACTCAAACCACTCCCCTCCGGGCTCAGGTACGCATTTCTTGGATCTAACTCTACTTATCCAGTAATAGTAAATAATGCATTGAGTGATGATGAGTTAAACATGTTGCTTTCTGAATTAAGACAGTTTAGAAATGCTTTAGGATACTCACTGTCTGACATTAGAGGGATCTCTCCCGATTTATGCACACATAGACCTTTGACTCGTCTCCTTTGTAAGGAGGCGGATTTCGTCTTTGACGAGGAATGCCTCAAGGCTTTTCTCGAACTTAAAGACGCCTTGATAACAGCACCAATAGTCCAAGCACCCGATTGGAATCTCCCTTTTGAGATAATGTGTGATGCTAGTGACTATGCTGTTGGAGCAGTTCTGGGACAGAAGATAGATAAGAAACTGAATGTGATCTACTATGCTAGTAGAACACTAGACGAAGCCCAGGTGAAATACGCCACCACGGAGAAAGAATTGCTTGCAGTTGTGTTCGCCTTTGAGAAATTCCGGTCATATCTGGTTGGATCAAAAGTGATTGTACATACTGATCATGCAGCTCTAAGATACTTGATGAAAAAGAAGGATGCCAAGCCTAGACTATCTCTCTCTCTCTCGTTGCTGCAAGAATTTGACATGGAGATAGTCGATAAACCAGGAGTTGAAAACGGTGTTGCTGATCACTTATCAAGGACACAGGTCGAAGAAACCCTTCCAATGAATGATTCTATGCCTGAAGAGCAACTGTTGAGCTTTTCCACCGAACACTCGACCATGACACTCGAGCACCACCTGCTCGAGTGTCAAACCCACAGACAAAGAAAGACGTTTTCGATCGGATCGAAGTTTGTGGGAACATGCTTACCATGGTATGCCGACTTGGTAAACTATTTGGTCGGAGGAGAACTGCCTAAAACCTTGAATTATCATCAAAGGAAGAAATTCTTCAGGGATGTAAGGCAGTATTTTTGGGATGAGCCTTATCTCTACAAGCAAGGATCTGATGGATGATAAACAGGTTTTTGCGGTGTTTTCTCAAATACCAAACTGTTTATGTAATCAATTGCAGTACAGTATGGTGTCAATCCAATGGGATAGTAACTAGTAATCAAGATATAATCTACTTATTCTAATCTAAGCCAAATTCGGTTTTAGTGAGTGGTGATCTATCCTAGGTGATAACGAAATTTTAAAACAAAATGCTAAAAACGAAACAAAGTATTAGAATGTAAAAACAGAGCATTAAAAGTAAAGCAATAGTGAAACTAATAATAAAGTGCAACACAAAATCTCAACCTAAAATAGAGTATTAAAATCACGAAAATTCAATAAAGGAAAAACGGGTTCTCGAGGATTAGGATCAATGATTAGGGTATTCCTAGGGGTTCTAGACTTATCTATCAACCTATTTAGATGACCTCTAAGCAAGGAATCACAAAGTAATCACATTCGCTCATCGCGCAATGGGACCTCTCCTAAAAGACAACCTGACTTGACTCTCGCCCAACGATTGGAAATTCAAGAGGCCTTAAGTATGGACCTTACAAAGCCTAATAACACCCTAGACAATCAATCTCTTGAGCTAGGAAGATGCTATCTTAATTTAAGCATGTTCAAGTGATTCCCCAAACGCCTCTCGGGGGGGATTCACCAAGAGATCGAATTTCAATTGATCAGAAAGAAACAAGCATTAAGAACACTTAAACTAAAGAGATCTAAGACCTTATTTAAACATAGACAAATCTAGAAATCCCTAAGTTTTCCCCTAATCTCACCCTTTCCTCAAGAACCCTAATCTAACTTACTCAGAATTCATGAAATAAAATAAAGACTTAAAATCGAAATCTAATTGCATAAAACTTAAAGCTAAAAAATCGTAAATGCCTTAGTAAAGTAAGAGACTCGAAAATTGCTAGAAAAATATTGTATATTGAAAGTAGAAATTCTAGTACAATTTATAGACCAAAAGATCTTAAAGAAAAAGGAAAAATACTTAAAGAGAAAAAAAGGGAAAAATTCCCTTGAAAGAAAAATGGGAATTTCCTTTTAAAAGTTAAAAGGAAATTTCCCTAAGAAAGAAAAATAGAAAAGAACTAAAAGATAATTGGGCTTGCACAAAGGGGCTTTTGATGGGCCTTTTTCGCAGAGAAGCCCAAAGATTCAATCTTCGTCTAAAGTCTCGGTTCTGGTCCGTAAAGGCACTCGACCAAGTGATGGTCGAGTGTCATGCTCGAGTGTCGGAGACTCGAGTGACAAATCTTCTAGTTTGCATCTTGAACTTCAACCTTAGACCAGTCGATTCCTCATTGGTCTTCTTGTACTCCGAAATACTTTGTGATAAGCTCCAAAAAGTACCTAAAAGTCCCTTTTATGCAATGTATGCAATGCCCGATACTAATAATGCAAATTATGCTAAAAGGAACCTAAAACAATGATAATAATGCAAGTATGAATGCAAAACATGCTAAATAATGGTCCTAAAATGTGGTAAAATGCAGACACATCAACTCCCCCAAACTTAGTCTTTGCTTGCCCTCAAGCAAATGTGCATCGAGCTAAGAAGAAAGAGAAGTTGCTAACAATGGGAACATCTTACTTAAACAAATGACCTGCCAAAATCGAAAGACTGTAACCCACAAGTGAAACCTCATTCTTTTGTAAGAACCACAATTTACTTTCATCAAGGCTTTGCATCAAGACCGATTATTCCCTAACACTTAGTTGGTCTCTTAAGAAATTCAGATTCGAAACCTATTTCTTTCAAGTGCAGTCCACAAAAGGGGCTATAAATCAAAGACTTTGGGATTCAACTTCCTCAAATTCAGCTAGTCACTAATGGTTTAAGCATTTTCGATCACTTCTCAACTCTTTACTCGTTTTTATTGGCTTTAGCTTATCAATGAAGCACGAAAAAGTACGGGTTTACGCACAGTCCCTGTTCACCTTAGGCATCGATGTATTAGCTTTATCAATGAGACGCGAAAAAGTACGGGTTCACGCACAGTCCCGGTTCATTTTAGGCGATATCGAAATGGTTTTATTGATGAACACAAGAAGGTACGGGTTTACGCACAATCCCCGTTCATTTTAGACCATATATTTTGAGCCGAGTTTTGAGAAGGATGATTCTATATTCACCTCATGCTTTTTTCTTTTTACTTAGCTAGCTGAACCTAAGGAAGGATCTTATGCAATGTATCTCAAGCCCCTAATTTGGAAAATAAAATTCGATTATGAGGTAACAAATCAGGTTCTTTTCGAGACACAACCTAAGTATTGGTTTCAAAGGTTAATGATCTACCTATCAGTGTTCAAGAGGGAAAAACGCAAGTCTAAGAGTTCACTATGGTTACTAGCCAATCAACCTAGCAAGTCTACCTATCTAGCAAGATGATTCCCGAAACTCTAGACTCAATCCTATATGAATGCAATGCAACTACATGAACACTCTGTTTTTGACTTATGCATATTCGATTTTTTCAATTTTTTTGGTTTTTCTATGCCTTAGATGTGATGCAAATGATCAAATGCAAGAATAAAAACTAAGAACCACAGAAAACAAAGTCAAATATCCTCTAGAACCCTCCCCCAAACTTAAATCACACAGTCCCTTGTGTGTATAAAAGTCCGAAAGAGGGTCCTAGACCAGCAAGTCAAGTGAAAAATATGCAAAAGCAAGCTAAGTAAAAGAAATGTAAAAGCAAGTCAATTGAAAAATATGCAATGGTATTTATAATGAAAGGAAAGGGTTTTGGTACCTCTTAATGATTCCAGTAATCGGATGCCACATTTCGCATGAGCTCCATGTAGTAGTCATTATGCCTTTGACGCTCGAGCTCAGCTTGCTCGAGCGTGTCTGTTGAGTGTTCGGAATGCTCGACTGATTGGTGCTCGAGCGGTTGGCTCGAGCTTGTTCCTGCTGCATCAAATGGTCTTCTGTATGAGAAGGCTGCTGGGTTAGCTGAGGAACGTCTAGCTGGTGCTTGTTGGTGTTGCCTTTCACGATCTGTGGATATGGAGGCTCTTCTTGGGCGAATAGTTGGTGGCGGTGGTTGTGGTCCGCTGTTCCTTTCTAGAGCTGCAACTCTTCTACTTAGATCATCGTTTTCCTGCCTTCTAGCTTCGTCGCTAGCAGTCAGCTTCTTCACCTTCTTCATCAACCATTTGTTCATTTTCTGCAACAAGCCTATGTGCTTGTGTGCTTCTCGTATTGGTTCTCCTTGACGTGGTGGCATCGTGTATTCTTCAAAACAATATGCCTCGGGATCCACCTCATCGCTGTTTGTTGGTGATGAACTCTGCTGAGGTTCATTGGGATCGTACAAGGCTTCTAGAGGTGGGTTGAAATCCGTGTTTCGCCCCATTCTTATTGTCGTGTACTCCCTGTTTGGCAAGAGCAGAAAAGCGTTTGGTCTAAGTAAATGATGGAAAGAGTAAAGGAGCTTACCTCGAACTTCCATTGTAGCCAAGAATTGACTCCTCCTTAAATGATCGATGTTCATGAACCGAGGTTCAGCCCATTGTGTCTCATCGATTGGCACATTGCACCTTTCCAGAATGCATGTGATAAGTCCGCCAATGGTGATCTTTCCATCACGTCCTCCAGTTTTGTTATCCCTTGCCCAATCTCGGTATGTGACTAATTGGTTGGCAAACTGGATGGTTAATCCAGCATTGTTTCGATCTCCAATAATCGGGGATCCGTCACTCTTTTGACCAACAATGTCTTTAAGAGCAGTCACCAACATCTCCATTTCTCCTAGGTTAATGGTTCCAGTAGTAAAACGTGAGAAAAATGTATTTGCTAGGATTGTTCGAAAATACCTCAATGCCGGGTTTCGGATCAGTGATGCCTTAGATCGGGAGGATGAGAATCTGCTCCTTGTTGATGCAATCGACCTCCACACATCATCCAACTCAGCTCTATCAAAATCGGGTCCATAATTTTCGGACTCGGCCTTTGGGAACTCGAAGAGGTCCCTAAGTGCTTTGAATGTCATTCGATAGTCCCTTCCTCTTATTGCAAAGAAGATGTAACCGCCACCTTGCTTTTCTTGGAGACTTTCGTTTTCAGCATCGTATAGAACGATTTGAACCGTTGCTAAAAACTGAAGAGTCTCTTCTTTGTAAGCTCTTTGTGGATATTGCACAAATGTGGACAGCCCACAATTTTGCAACATGAGATCCACATCTCTTGTTATCCCCATTGCGGTTAGCGCTTCCTTGCATGGATAGCGGGTACCTAGAAAATCCATCCTCCGCAGATCGCTTAGTGCTCTTGCCGAGTTATGCCTCTCCTTCATCTCCTTCTCTCTTTTTCCGGCAAGAATTATCTCTCTTGCTTCTGCCGCCTCTCTTTCACCATATCCATCTTC
Source organism: Lepidium sativum (assembly GCA_023374145.1). Lineage (NCBI taxonomy): Eukaryota > Viridiplantae > Streptophyta > Magnoliopsida > Brassicales > Brassicaceae > Lepidium > Lepidium sativum. Next base: position 56,728 of record JAKUCM010002324.1, on the reverse strand, counting down.
ACGGAGTGTTTCAGCAGCAAGGTCTGGGTCTAATTCGTCTTCATCCATGTATTCTCCTCTTTCTTCCGACTCATTCTCAGATTGCACTTCCATCCTCCTCTTCTCTTTTCTGCCGGGTCTGCTTGCGGCCATGGAAGACTCTCCTTGTAAAGGATTACTTCTGGATCGAGCATTATTTTTGGCTCTGAGGCGGAGGAGGTTGGCTTTGTTGGATTTTCCGTCTGTCATGGTGAAAGTAGGTCGGAGGAAGAGCAAGTATTCGGACACTCGAACAAGACACTCGAGCAGAGGTGATCGAGTGTAGTGGATGAACAAAAAGAGAGACGATTTGCTTCTGTAAAAGAGAGAACAACTAGAGAGAAATGTTAGAGAGAGAATGTATTTCGTGTGAATGGAAGGAGAGAGGCTCCTCCTCCTTTTATAGAGGAGAAAAACAAGGGGGAGCCTTTTCAAATTCAAAATTTGAACTTGGATTAAATCAAATCTTTTTGAATTAAATGGAAAAGATATTGCATTAAAGAAAGATTTAACCCATTTTTCGGAGTAAATGTCTCCCCTTTCTCAGCTTTTGGCAGTTATAGGCTTGGAGGTATGTGAATAGGCGTGAAGGCGGGACGCTCGAGCCTGACACTCGAGCAGGTTTGGTCGAGTGTCAGTCTGCCAAAAGCTGGCTGATGCTCGAGTGGGACACTCGACCAGGCGTGGTCGAGTGTTGTCCCATCTTGTCGGTTTTGACCCTACTTATCCCATGTGGGCCCTATTTTCCTGCAAAAGAGACCCAAAAAACCTTCCAAGTGCATGTAAGTCGAAATAGATGTATGAAAAAAATGATAAAATAGCAAATTTGTAAGTAAATATGCGAAAAGAAAGAAATTGAATGTATATACAGAGGATACCTTTGGGATTGCCTCCCAACTGCGCTTGTTTATAGTCTCAAGCTCGACTTTCCTCCTTTTTATTGGAGAGGAGGTGGTTCATCGAGCAGAACCGAAGTTCCCTCGGGAATCGTGCTTTTTGCCAAGTAAGGCTTTACTCTATGACCGTTTACAGTGAATCCTTCTCCATTGCTATTGGCTAAAGTGACTGCTCCGTAAGGTAAAACTTGTAATACTTTGAACGGACCAGACCACTTCGATCGTAGCTTTCCGGGAAATAGCTTGAGTCTTGAGTTAAAGAGTAGCACTTGATCACCAACTTTGATTGTTTTCCGCTGGATCTTTTTGTCATGAGCTGCTTTTGTTCGATCCTTGTATTCTTTTGAGCTGTCATATGCTTCGAGTCTGATTTCTTCGAGTTCATGTAAGTCTATCTGCCTCTTTTCTTGTGCTGTCTTGATATCGAAATACAAGAGTTTGGTTGCCCAAATCGATTTGTACTCTATCTCAACTGGTAAATGGCAGGATTTTCCATAGAGTAATTGAAAAGGTGTGCGGCCTATTGATCAAGACCTATCAAGGCCATTAAATCATTAATCGGGTCAAGGATTTATGTTATCGGATCAAGTTCATAGTCGGGCTGGAAGTAGCCGTCAATCGGGTCGGAAGAATGATAGGAGCAGAAGACGGATCGGACAGTGCCATCAGATCGAGGAATCGTGAACCACGGTACGAGTCAGTACGTACCGAGGTTCACGTATCGGGTCGAGAAATTAAGGTCCTGCGGTACATGTCAGTACGTACCGCAGGCAGATATCGGGTCGAGGTTTTATGTCCCGCGTGTAGTAAAGGAGTCGAGGCAGATACGTCCCGCGGTACGCATCAACATGTACCGCGGGTAAGCCGAAGGTCCGAGAAACTCAAGTACCGCGGTACGAAGGATTGCGTACCGCGGGAAAGCCGAATGTCCGAGAGACCATGTACCGCGGTACGAAGGAACACGTACCGCGGACGACCCACGATCGAGTCAACGCATTTCCGATAAAAGTCAACGCTCGGTCACGACTTGATTTTCAAGGCGTTTGAGGCTAACGAAGACTTAGGATGTAATTGGAGTGTGACTATATGACCGTTGGAGACCTCATGACCGTTGAAGACATAAGTGGAACATGTGACCTTATCCATTTGTGTAGAGACCGAGGCCAAGGAGCAGTCACTATCTCTCGGGACGAGGAAGCGCAGCTTGGGACCACCTCGGGATGCACAAAGTCTCTCACCTCCTCTCCAACGGTCAAATGAAGAGCCTCCATCTTCCTCCTTTGCGAAAAGCTTGTAACCTCTATATATAGACTTCCAAACCCATTGTAAAATTATGTTGAATAATATACTCGATTATGTTCTTCAATTCTTTCATGAGTCTCTCTTCAATCTTCCGAAACTCTCTATCTCTTTGTCTAAAATCTAACATGGTATCAGAGCCATGCTCATGATTCCTTAAAGACTTCCGCTCATTCTCTTTATAAACTCCTTATTCTCCTCTTTCTTTTCGATTCTCCATTCTATTTCTTCAACATCTTCAAACTTTTTCTTAAAAGACTCTCTTTTATCCGGTGGATAATAGCTGGAAAATCATGGAACACAATAAGGCCTTGATTATTCCGATTGTTCTTAAAGGGAACAACTATTTGGTGTGGGCTCGTACAGCCAAAACCACAATTTGTGGTAGAGGCTATTGGAGGCACATTGTGAGAACAAAACCTCCGACAAAAATATTATCATCATCGGAAGACGAGGAGGCAGTCCAAGATGATGATGAGAAACTTGATGAAGAAGACAAATGGTACCAAGAAGACCAAGTTGTCAAAGCTATCATCCAAAACTCACTCGAAACCTCAATTCTTGAAGCATACTCATATTGTGAAAGTGCAAAAGAATTGTGGGATACTCTCAAAAAGGTATTCGGTGACATCACTAATATTACCCGAGTCTTTGAAGTTCAAAAAGAGCTAAATGAGCTCCGACAAGAAGATTCAAACTTTTCAAAACATTTTGGTGCATGGAGATCACTTTGGGCCGAATATGAAGCGCTTAGACCAAGCACCGTGGATCCGGAAATTCTTCAAGAACGAAGGGAGCAAGATAAGGTCTTCAGTCTCCTACTAACACTAAGTCCGGAGTTCAATGACCTTATCAAACACATTCTAAGAGACAAGAAGCTGCCAAGTCTTGAAGAAATTTGTTCTCGGTTGCACAAAGAACAAGGGTCAAGTGGTTTGTTCGGAGGAAGGAAGGAGCTTCCAACAGCTAATCGGGTGATGTACATGTTAAACTGTGCAAAATAAGGGTTCCATGAATATTATCACCGTGCAAAAATAGGGTCACCGGAATATTATCACCGTGCAAAAATAGGGTCAACGGAAATCACATATTGTCATAAGAAGTCGAGAGAAGAAATTTTGGTGATGTGCAAAATTAGGGTCACTTACGGTGATGTGCAAGATTAGGGTCATCCTCCTCATGACCGTTGGAGCTTATGGATAAGATCACATGTGGAGAATAAGTTAGTCAATAAGACTCTTATTTTGTCTTGTATAAAACTAGGGTTTTCTTTCCTTGTCTATATATATAGGTTGTATTCACATCTTTGTAAAGGTTAAGAGATAATAAAATCTCTCTCTTCAGCCACCATTCTCTCCTCTCTCTCTCAATTTCAGATCTGAAACTCATTCTCTTCTCCAATTCTCTCTAAATCACTTGGTCACTAAATCTCCAAATCTCAATCTCTCTATTCTCCAAATCTCTTATTCTTCCAAACAAATCTCTCAATCTCAATCTTTATTTGCTAAATCTTACATGGTATCAGAGCCAAGTTGGTTCCTTGGGAGGATTTACCCAGGATCTCTTGGTGTTTGTTGCTTGAAAATCGTTTTCCCAAAGCCTTTTTCAAACCAATCTTACTAAATTTGTGTCTTTCTTTATGTATTTCTCAAAAATGTTTTCTTGCTTGTTGTTTCAAAGGTTTCAAAGCTGAACTTATGAGCTAAGGCTCTGTCTTTTAAGGGAAGAATCCCTCTTTAGGTTCTTATTGATTTCAAACCATTTTCTCAAAAAGATTTTCAAGTTATTTTTCACAAAATTGTTTGGTTTTTGTTCCAATCGATTCTTTTAAGACAATGAGGAGCAATGAATGTTGCTGAGGCTTAAAACCTCTTATTTGAGCATCATATCATCTCCAAGTCTCTGTTTTTTCAAAGAAAGATTTTACTCTTAGACTTCTTGTATGTTTTTCAAACCGAATTTCAAATCTGTTTTTTGCAAAAATGTTTTGCACTGCATCTAAAATCATAAAAACGTGTTTCTTGATGCATCTTTTATGTATTTCAAAGTTTAAATCTCTGTTTTCTGTGACCATGAAGAGAGAAGAAGTGTGGGTGTGGCTGTGGACCACAAGGAAGAGAGAGAACTATAAGGACTCATGCTATTATCCATTGGTTTCTTGGAAGTTCCCTTTTTTGGAAACTACCTAAGATCTCAATTAGCTGAGCTAATCCTCTGTCTCATCTTTGTCCTAAACCTAACTTTAATCTCTAAGTCATGGCTGAGTTGTTGTTAAGCTCATAAAATTTGAATTTCAAATTGTTTTGTCTTTTATCCATTGGGTAAAAGGGTGTTACCTTTTTTCAAAAATATTTTGTCTTATTGGCTGAAACTTTGAGGGTAAAAACCCTCTTTCAAAGATTGTTTTTCATCATTTTATTGAGCTTAAACCGTGTTTATGAAAACCTTGGGTTGGTCTCTCTTTCTTGTGGAATTTAGAGCCATAAAACCTATTGTAATTTTTGATGTATTTTGACGGTTTGAGTCAACCCTTGTTGAATCGTGAACCATGATAAAATACACTTGATTCTTGTGAATTAGAGTGTATAGAATCATGTTGAATCCATCTATTTTATTTGCTAAATTCCTGAACCGAGTTGTATTCCATAAATCTCTCGGTTTTGGATTTTCTTGGAAACTATTTAATCTTGTTGTGTTTGACCAACACTTGTGTGTGATTTTTTGGAGTCTAACCTCTGTTTTGTAGCTAGGTGAAAACTCCATGAGGGAGTATGACCAGCCGTGATGGATGGGAAGGATTACCAAAACCGCAAGTTGTCTCATTTGGCACTTACTTGCGTGTGAAGTTAGAACCAATGACCTCAGCTTCAAGGACCCAGCTGTGTACTGAGGAGAAGAGTCTGATGGAAGGTGCTGAGTCAGATCACAAGCTAAGGACGGTGTCCATATTTGTGTGGTGAAAGAAGTGCTCTTGTTCTTAAAAAAAAAAATCCGAACAACATATGGAAGCAAACATAGGCTATCTCTAAACCTCCTCTATTTATTTTCTTTATACTCGCTTACTTGTCTTTGCTAGCCTAGTTACTCATACTCAATAGTTGGTTTCATTCACATCTTGGAGCCCTCAATGTCAAATGCTTTAAATATTTTATATCTTGTTTGAAGGTGTAAATCCTAAGCTATGCTTGAGTATTCCCAAGAGGATGAATGGAAATGAGCAAGCTTTTGGGTATTTAAATAGTGTTAAGGAGGACAAGTGTGGTAATGGTCTTGGTATGGAATGTACCAAGTCGTTGCTCTTGGTTATAGATGATCTTGATGTTATAGATTCAAGACATTGCAACCATTTTAGAGGAGGGAGAAGAGTAAACTGAAGGATTCTCCATAGTATTGGTGGGGTGAAATGACTTCTCAATATGGTGTTGATGAAGCGGATCCATCTGTTAAGTACAAATGAACTCAAAACCATTATCATGAAGACTCGACCGAAAGCTTGTGCCACAAGTTTGGTAGCCACGCTTGTAGAGAAAAGTTGTGGAGGTAATAGTCACACTATAGCTTGTGAAGAAACCAAAGGTGTGAAGTGATTTAGAGAGAATTGGAGAAGAGAATGAGTTTCAGATCTGAAATTGAGAGAGAGAGGAGAGAATGGTGGCTGAAGAGAGAGATTTTATTATCTCTTAACCTTTACAAAGATGTGAATACAACCTATATATATAGACAAGGAAAGAAAACCCTAGTTTTATACAAGACAAAATAAGAGTCTTATTGACTAACTTATTCTCCACATGTGATCTTATCCATAAGCTCCAACGGTCATGAGGAGGATGACCCTAATCTTGCACATCACCGTAAGTGACCCTAATTTTGCACATCACCAAAATTTCTTCTCTCGACTTCTTATGACAATATGTGATTTCCGTTGACCCTATTTTTGCACGGTGATAATATTCCGGTGACCCTATTTTTGCACGGTGATAATATTCATGGAACCCTTATTTTGCACAGTTTAACACTCCCCCTCAAGCTTGAATCCATAGTATGAGTCATTAAGGATCAAGCTTGAAAGTTGTAACTCCCCACCTCATTAAAAACCTTAGTGGAAAACCCATTTGGGACAAAACCAACTAAGGGAAAAAGAGTATGGATCATGGTCACGGCTTGGACATGTCAAGTCCAAGCATATTGGACACATCAAGTCCAAGAGGCTGTCCCAAACTCACACACTTGAGCTTGATCCACCTTTTCGTCAAGATTACATGATGGTTGAAGATCTCAAGATTACATGATCCAATTCAGTGAAATGGACATGTAAAGGTATGAATCTTAACCTTTGTCAATTCCTTTTATACACTAATGCTTGTTTGCTTCCTCTGAGTGTTAGCTAGATTGAAATAATCCATGACATGACATATCAAAGAGATGAAGCTAAGGGAATGTCTAAGTCGGGTGCATTGAAGATGGTACCATTTAAGATGGTTCCAAATGGAGTGTTGGCCGAGAGGGGGAGCCTCTCAAGTTGTGTTGCGTTTCAAGCTTGGCATCTAGTGTTACTTTCCGTCCAAGCTTGAGGGGGAGTCTTGAAAGAGTGAAACTAAGGCTGAAGGAATGTGAGAGTTCAAACATCTTGGTATTTCATGCCATATTTGACGAAAAGGTGGATCAAGCTCAAGTGTGTGAGTTTGGGACAGCCTCTTGGACTTGATGTGTCCAATATGCTTGGACTTGACATGTCCAAGCCGTGACCATGATCCATACTCTTTTTCCCTTAGTTGGTTTTGTCCCAAATGGGTTTTCCACTAAGGTTTTTAATGAGGTGGGGAGTTACAACTTTCAAGCTTGATCCTTAATGACTCATACTATGGATTCAAGCTTGAGGGGGAGTGTTAAACTGTGCAAAATAAGGGTTCCATGAATATTATCACCGTGCAAAAATAGGGTCACCGGAATATTATCACCGTGCAAAAATAGGGTCAACGGAAATCACATATTGTCATAAGAAGTCGAGAGAAGAAATTTTGGTGATGTGCAAAATTAGGGTCACTTACGGTGATGTGCAAGATTAGGGTCATCCTCCTCATGACCGTTGGAGCTTATGGATAAGATCACATGTGGAGAATAAGTTAGTCAATAAGACTCTTATTTTGTCTTGTATAAAACTAGGGTTTTCTTTCCTTGTCTATATATATAGGTTGTATTCACATCTTTGTAAAGGTTAAGAGATAATAAAATCTCTCTCTTCAGCCACCATTCTCTCCTCTCTCTCTCAATTTCAGATCTGAAACTCATTCTCTTCTCCAATTCTCTCTAAATCACTTGGTCACTAAATCTCCAAATCTCAATCTCTCTATTCTCCAAATCTCTTATTCTTCCAAACAAATCTCTCAATCTCAATCTTTATTTGCTAAATCTTACAGTACAAACGTGATGATAAAAGAAGGAACATCACGTGTGACCATTGCAAACGCACCGGTCATACTAAAGACAAGTGCTGGATTTTACATCCACATCTCAAGCCAAGTAAGTTTCAAAAGGACTCCAAGGCAAACCTTTCTCAAGGGACAGAAGATGAGCCGACTCAAGCTAGCTCATCCGGTCAAGAGGAAGGCTTACCCAAAAAGGGTCAAGAAGGAAGTGCTATGGCAACCTCGGCCAATGATGTGGTAAAAAAATCCGACTTGGAAGCTCTTATGAAAGCTATTGCCTCACTCACCAATTCCGGTACCACTTTCTTTACTCATAAACCAAGTAGGAGTCTAGTAGTAGACTCGGGGGCTTCTCATCACATGATTAGCAACCCGAGCCTTCTTGAAGATATTAATCCTACTTTAGGCAATGTAGTAGTGGCTAATGGTGAGAAAGTAGCAATACAGGGCTTAGGAAATCTTAAAATATTTGATAAAAGTACTAAAGCTTTCTATATGCCAAACTTTAACTCCAATTTATTATCCGTTAAGAAAATTACTTCCGATTTAAATTGTCATGCAATATTTGGGCCTAATGAAGTTTGGTTTCAGGATATTAAAAGTGGCAAGCTCATCGGAAAAGGAGAAACACAAGGCGATCTTTATGTGCTTGAGGATTCAATCTCAAATGCACCTATTTTATCTTTATTTAGCTCTAATGTTGTTAAGTGTTTAAATGCCGTTTGGCATGCTAGATTAGGACATCCTCATGCTCGTGCCTTAGGATTAATGTTGCCTAATGTTTCCTTTGATAATTTGAATTGTGAGGCTTGTATTATGGGAAAACATTGCAAATCAATTTTTCCGAATTCTAGTACCATTTATGAAAATTGTTTTGACTTAGTTCATTCCGATGTTTGGACATCACCTTGCACATCTAGGGATAACCTCAAGTATTTTGTGACATTTATAGATGAAAAATCCAAATATACTTGGCTTACACTTATTCCATCTAAAGATCGTGTATTTGATGCATTCTCAAATTTTCAAAATTATGTAACTAATCAATTCAATGCTAATATAAAGGTACTTAGATCGGACAATGGTGGAGAATATACAAGCACTAAATTTCGAGAACATCTAAGCAAACATGGCATAATCCATCAAACGAGTTGTCCTTACACTCCTCAACAAAATGGAGTGGCCGAAAGAAAGAATAGGCACTTAATGGAAGTGGCAAGATCCATGATGTTCTACATGAAAGTGCCTAAGAAGTATTGGGGAGATGCTGTTATGGCTGCATGCTATCTCATTAATCGGATTCCAACAAAGGTCTTAAAGGATGCATCGCCTTTTGAGGTCCTAAATGGTAACAAACCATTCATTGATCACCTTAGAGTATTTGGATGTGTTTGTTTTGTGTTGATTCCAGGGGAACAAAGAAGCAAATTGGATTCCAAGAGCACCAAGTGCATGTTTCTCGGGTATTCTACAACACAAAAAGGGTACAAATGCTTTGATCCGACCAACAATAGGACATATGTATCAAGGGATGTCAAATTCTTGGAGGACCAAAGCTACTTTGAGAAGATTGATTGGGAAAGTTTGAAGGATTTGGCTAATTCTACCTCGGATAGGGCGGCAAGCCTCCGGCACCTTCTTAGTCATTTGGGAAACTCCATTCGGGAAAATGAGGTGGCACCAAGTCCTAGTGGAAATAGAGAGGAAGAAACACCTAATGGTGTAGCCTCTCCACAAGGAGTTCAACAAACAACCTCTTCACAAGAAGAGGGAGAGAATATTTCCGAAGATGGAATGAATCCATCGGAAGAGGATGTCTCCGACCACTATGGTGAAAGACCAGAGGATTTGAGTACCAGAAATGGTCATGTGGATGAGGATTCCAGTACTCAACACCCCCAACAAATGCCCTTAAGAAGAAGCACAAGGATAAGAAAGGACCCCGGAAATTGGATAAACACACGAGTTTATTATAACAATGAAGCGGTGGCTCATCCAATCCAAGCACAATGTTCTCTTGCCCTCTTGCCTCCGGATCATAAGGCTTACATTGGTAAAATCGAGATGCACCACATACCAAAATCCTATGAAGAAGCCAAGAACACCAAGGAATGGTGTGAGGCCATAAATGCCGAAGCTAGTGCTATGGAGAAAAATGATACATGGGAGGAAACCATTCTACCACCAGGAAAGAAGGCTGTAAGTTCAAGATGGGTCTTCACAATCAAGTTCAAAAGCACCGGGGAGATAGAAAGGCACAAGGCTCGATTAGTTGCAAGAGGATTCACACAAACATATGGCGAGGATTATGTAGAGACGTTTGCACCCGTTGCTAAACTACATACTGTTCGCGTTGTGTTATCTCTTGCCACTAATCTTGCATGGGAACTTTGGCAAATGGATGTGAAGAATGCCTTCCTTCAAGGGGAATTAGAGGAAGAAGTATATATGTATCCACCACCGGGACTTGAACACAAGGTTGCATCGGGAAAAGTGTTGAGATTACGGAAAGCAATTTATGGTCTCAAGCAATCTCCACGAGCTTGGTATCACAAGCTGAGCACCACTCTCCTAAATCGTGGGTTCAAAAGGTCGGAGGCCGACCATACACTCTTCCATCTTCATAGCAACAAGGGTATTGTGTTAGTCCTCATCTATGTGGATGACTTGATCATTTCCGGCAATGACAAGGACGGTATCATCTCTACTAAAGCTTATCTTAAATCTGTTTTTGATATTAAAGATCTTGGAGAACTCAAGTACTTTCTAGGGATTGAAGTGTGTCGCACTATGGATGGCCTCTTTATGTCCCAAAGAAAGTACACTCTTGATCTTCTATGTGAAACAGGAAAATTAGGTTGTAAGCCTTCCAAAACACCTCTTGAAGATGGCTACAAGGTCTCGAGAAAGGGGGAGAAAAATGAAGAACCGCTTCAAGATGCAACTCAATATAGACGTCTCGTTGGAAAGTTAATCTACTTGACCATCACTAGGCCGGATTTATGCTTTGCGGTCAACCAAGTGAGTCAACACATGCAAAATCCTACACAATACCATTGGAGTATGGTGGATCGGATCTTGTGTTACCTTAAGGGAAGCCCGGGTCAAGGCATTTGGATGGGAAAGAATGACAACACCGAGATAGTAGGGTATTGTGATGCGGATTGGGCCGGGGATCGGAATGATAGAAAATCAACCACCGGCTATGTCACCTTCATTGGAGGAAATATGGTCACATGGAAAACAAAGAAGCAAAAGGTTGTATCATGCTCAAGTGCCGAGGCGGAGTATAGAGCAATGAAGAATCTTACAAATGAATTGACATGGTTGAAAGCGCTCCTAAAAGATCTTGGAATTGAGCAAGCAAATCCCATCACCATGCATTGTGACAATCAAGCCGCCATTCACATAGCATCCAACTCTATGTTTCACGAAAGGACAAAGCACATTGAGATTGATTGTCACAAAGTTCGGGAAAAGATCCTCCAAGGAGTTATCCTACCATGCTTTACAAAGAGTGAAGATCAACTAGCGGACATCTTCACCAAAGCCGCGAGTCACAAGGTATGTGGTCATATATACCCAAAACTTGGACTCGTGGATCTCACTCGCCCTTGATCAAAGGTCCCCTTTCTCACGGCTCGTACACTCTTTTTCCCTTAAGAGAGTTTTGTCCCAAAGTGGTTTTCTCTCTAAGGTTTTTTTAATGAGGTATGGCCGTGGGTCTTCCAAGTTCAACATCTACTATGTAGACGGTTAAACTTGAGGGGGAGTATTGATCAAGACCTATCAAGGCCATTAAATCATTAATCGGGTCAAGGATTTATGTTATCGGATCAAGTTCATAGTCGGGCTGGAAGTAGCCGTCAATCGGGTCGGAAGAATGATAGGAGCAGAAGACGGATCGGACAGTGCCATCAGATCGAGGAATCGTGAACCACGGTACGAGTCAGTACGTACCGAGGTTCACGTATCGGGTCGAGAAATTAAGGTCCTGCGGTACATGTCAGTACGTACCGCAGGCAGATATCGGGTCGAGGTTTTATGTCCCGCGTGTAGTAAAGGAGTCGAGGCAGATACGTCCCGCGGTACGCATCAACATGTACCGCGGGTAAGCCGAAGGTCCGAGAAACTCAAGTACCGCGGTACGAAGGATTGCGTACCGCGGGAAAGCCGAATGTCCGAGAGACCATGTACCGCGGTACGAAGGAACACGTACCGCGGACGACCCACGATCGAGTCAACGCATTTCCGATAAAAGTCAACGCTCGGTCACGACTTGATTTTCAAGGCGTTTGAGGCTAACGAAGACTTAGGATGTAATTGGAGTGTGACTATATGACCGTTGGAGACCTCATGACCGTTGAAGACATAAGTGGAACATGTGACCTTATCCATTTGTGTAGAGACCGAGGCCAAGGAGCAGTCACTATCTCTCGGGACGAGGAAGCGCAGCTTGGGACCACCTCGGGATGCACAAAGTCTCTCACCTCCTCTCCAACGGTCAAATGAAGAGCCTCCATCTTCCTCCTTTGCGAAAAGCTTGTAACCTCTATATATAGACTTCCAAACCCATTGTAAAATTATGTTGAATAATATACTCGATTATGTTCTTCAATTCTTTCATGAGTCTCTCTTCAATCTTCCGAAACTCTCTATCTCTTTGTCTAAAATCTAACATTTAATCCCTTGTCTCCGTTGGATTTAACCCCTTTACCTGAGCGTGAAAGGCTTAGTTTGGATGGTAAGAAGAAGGCAGAGTTAGTTAAACAGATTCATGAGGAGGCCAGAATCAAGACGCAAAGACAAAGTTGTATGCTCAACAAGCTAACAAAGGAAGACGTGAACTCATTTTCAATGAGGGAGATCAAGTCTAGGTGCATCTAAGGAAGGAGAGGTTTCCAGCTGAAAGGAAATCGAAGCTCATGCCAAGAATTGATGGACCATTCACCGTTGTTAAGAGGATCAACAACAACGCCTATGAACTCGATCTTCAAGGTAAGTACAACATAAGTTCAAGCTTCAACGTATCTGACTTGAGCCCTTTTCTTGCAGATGAAACAGATTTGAGGTCAAATCTTCTTGAATAAGGGGCGGATGATATGATATTGGTCAAGACAGAACCTAACACAACGGATGAGGAGCATATGGATAAAGACTTATTGCGTGTACCAGCTGGGGCCATGACAAGATCAAGGACTAAGCTCTTCAAGCAAGCTGTAGGAGGACTTGTGGTGCGGATTCAAAGTCAAGAAGAAGATAATCCAAGTCTAACCACATTGGTTCTGACTTGTAGTCAACAAATGGGTGTGTAGTCTATTTGTACTCTTTTTCCTTCACTTGGTTTTATCCCAATGGGTTTTCCAAGTAAGGTTTTAATGAGGCAAATAAGGCCCACACTTAACAAGAGGGCCCATTTTGTTGAGTTAGAATTTTAAGGCCTTTTAGCCCAAAAGACATTAGGGTTTTTCGTTTGGCTTTATGTTTTTCTATTTAAGTAGCACAAACACTTTGTTTTAAGGGCATCCACGTTTTTATCAATAGAAATAACTCAATTAGAGTATTGTTCTCTTCTTTGGTGAGTCATATCCAAAGAACTCCAACGGAATATCAAGAGACTTCCACCTGTCTTGTGTGATCTAACGATTCCCCCCTTGGATTCTCCTTCTCTCACGAGTTGTAGAAACCACATCTATCCCCTTGCTTGTCTTTGAAGTGTCGATCCTTTGGAGGATTACATCACTATATTTGATGGTGATGTTGTTGATGGCTCTACAGTCGACACACATCCTCCATGTTCCATCTTTCTTGGGGACTAATAGGACGGGTACAACACACAGACTCAAGCTTTCATGGACTAGCTGGGTTCTATAGGCGCTTCATAAGAGATTTTAACACGTTGGCTGCTCCATTAACCGAGATAATCAAGAAGGAAGTTGGGTTTAAGTGGACAGAAGCACAAGAAACCTCCTTCAGCACATTAAAGGATAAGCTTATCAATGCTCCTATTCTAGATTTACCTAATTTTCTTAAGACATTTGAAATCGAATGTGATGCTTCTACTGTTGGTATTGGAGGTGTTTTGATGCAGGATAAGAAAGCCATTGCATATTTTAGTGAAAAATTGGGAGGATCAACCTTGAACTATCCCATGTAGGATAAGGAGCTATACGCGTTAGTGAGGGCTTTGCAAACATGGCAGCACTACCTTTGGCCAAAGGAATTCGTGATACATACTGACCATGAGTCACTTAAACATCTCAAGGGCCAACACAAGCTGAACAAACGCCATGCTAGGTGGGTGGAATTCATTGAAACCTTTCCCTATGTCATTCGCTTCAAACAAGGTAAGGACAATGTGGTCGCTGATGCATTGTCAAGGAGGTACACTCTACTCTCTACTCTTGAAACTAAGCTGCTAGGGTTTGAACATTTGAAAGAGCTTTATGGAACCGATTCTGATTTTAAAGCCATATTTGCTGAATGTTCTAAACATGGTTCTGGCCGATACTATAAGCATGATGGTTTCTTGTTTTATGAGAACCGATTATGTGTACCTAATTGTTCTGTTAGAGATCTTTTAGTTAGGGAAGCACATGGAGGAGGTCTCATGGGTCACTTTGGCGTGGCTAAAACACTGAAAGTCATGCAAGATCACTTCTTTTGGCCACACATGAGAAGAGATGTTGAACGAGTATGTTCTCGTTGTGTAACTTGCAAGCAAGCAAAATCTACTACACAACCCCACGGTTTGTATTCTCCTTTACCTATTCCTGAGCATCCTTGGGTTGATATTTCCATGGATTTTGTAGTAGGATTGCCTAGAACGCGGGCTGGAAGAGATTCCATCTTTGTGGTAGTTGATAGGTTCTCGAAAATGGCTCATTTTATTGCTTGTCACAAGACTGATGATGCATCGCATGTAGCTAGCTTGTTCTTTAGAGAAATTGTTAGGTTGCATGGTATGCCTAAGACAATAGTTTCTGATCGTGACACTAAGTTCTTAAGCCATTTTTGGCGCACGTTATGGTCTAAGTTAGGCACTAAGCTGATTTTTTCTACTACTTGCCACCCCCAAACTGATGGCCAAACAGAAGTCGTTAACCGCACTTTGTCTACACTCTTGCGTGCTTTGATTAAAAAGAACCTTAAGTCTTGGGAAGATTGCTTGCCACATGTAGAATTTGCTTATAATCATTATGTGCATTCAGCATCTAAATATTCACCATTCCAAGTCGTGTATGGATTTAATCCCTTGTCTCCGTTGGATTTAACCCCTTTACCTGAGCGTGAAAGGCTTAGTTTGGATGGTAAGAAGAAGGCAGAGTTAGTTAAACAGATTCATGAGGAGGCCAGAATCAAGACGCAAAGACAAAGTTGTATGCTCAACAAGCTAACAAAGGAAGACGTGAACTCATTTTCAATGAGGGAGATCAAGTCTAGGTGCATCTAAGGAAGGAGAGGTTTCCAGCTGAAAGGAAATCGAAGCTCATGCCAAGAATTGATGGACCATTCACCGTTGTTAAGAGGATCAACAACAACGCCTATGAACTCGATCTTCAAGGTAAGTACAACATAAGTTCAAGCTTCAACGTATCTGACTTGAGCCCTTTTCTTGCAGATGAAACAGATTTGAGGTCAAATCTTCTTGAATAAGGGGCGGATGATACGATATTGGTCAAGACAGAACCTAACACAACGGATGAGGAGCATATGGATAAAGACTTATTGCGTGTACCAGCTGGGGCCATGACAAGATCAAGGACTAAGCTCTTCAAGCAAGCTGTAGGAGGACTTGTGGTGCGGATTCAAAGTCAAGAAGAAGATAATCCAAGTCTAACCACATTGGTTCTGACTTGTAGTCAACAAATGGGTGTGTAGTCTATTTGTACTCTTTTTCCTTCACTTGGTTTTATCCCAATGGGTTTTCCAAGTAAGGTTTTAATGAGGCAAATAAGGCCCACACTTAACAAGAGGGCCCATTTTGTTGAGTTAGAATTTTAAGGCCTTTTAGCCCAAAAGACATTAGGGTTTTTCGTTTGGCTTTATGTTTTTCTATTTAAGTAGCACAAACACTTTGTTTTAAGGGCATCCACGTTTTTATCAATAGAAATAACTCAATTAGAGTATTGTTCTCTTCTTTGGTGAGTCATATCCAAAGAACTCCAACGGAATATCAAGAGACTTCCACCTGTCTTGTGTGACCTAACGATTCCCCCCCTTGGATTCTCCTTCTCTCACGAGTTGTAGAAACCACATCTATCCCCTTGCTTGTCTTTGAAGTGTCGATCCTTTGGAGGATTACATCACTATATTTGATGGTGATGTTGTTGATGGCTCTACAGTCGACACACATCCTCCATGTTCCATCTTTCTTGGGGACTAATAGGACGGGTACAACACACAGACTCAAGCTTTCATGGACTAGCTGGGTTCTATAGGCGCTTCATAAGAGATTTTAACACGTTGGCTGCTCCATTAACCGAGATAATCAAGAAGGAAGTTGGGTTTAAGTGGACAGAAGCACAAGAAACCTCCTTCAGCACATTAAAGGATAAGCTTATCAATGCTCCTATTCTAGATTTACCTAATTTTCTTAAGACATTTGAAATCGAATGTGATGCTTCTACTGTTGGTATTGGAGCTGTTTTGATGCAGGATAAGAAAGCCATTGCATATTTTAGTGAAAAATTGGGAGGATCAACCTTGAACTATCCCATGTAGGATAAGGAGCTATACGCGTTAGTGAGGGCTTTGCAAACATGGCAGCACTACCTTTGGCCAAAGGAATTCGTGATACATACTGACCATGAGTCACTTAAACATCTCAAGGGCCAACACAAGCTGAACAAACGCCATGCTAGGTGGGTGGAATTCATTGAAACCTTTCCCTATGTCATTCGCTTCAAACAAGGTAAGGACAATGTGGTCGCTGATGCATTGTCAAGGAGGTACACTCTACTCTCTACTCTTGAAACTAAGCTGCTAGGGTTTGAACATTTGAAAGAGCTTTATGGAACCGATTCTGATTTTAAAGCCATATTTGCTGAATGTTCTAAACATGGTTCTGGCCGATACTATAAGCATGATGGTTTCTTGTTTTATGAGAACCGATTATGTGTACCTAATTGTTCTGTTAGAGATCTTTTAGTTAGGGAAGCACATGGAGGAGGTCTCATGGGTCACTTTGGCGTGGCTAAAACACTGAAAGTCATGCAAGATCACTTCTTTTGGCCACACATGAGAAGAGATGTTGAACGAGTATGTTCTCGTTGTGTAACTTGCAAGCAAGCAAAATCTACTACACAACCCCACGGTTTGTATTCTCCTTTACCTATTCCTGAGCATCCTTGGGTTGATATTTCCATGGATTTTGTAGTAGGATTGCCTAGAACGCGGGCTGGAAGAGATTCCATCTTTGTGGTAGTTGATAGGTTCTCGAAAATGGCTCATTTTATTGCTTGTCACAAGACTGATGATGCATCGCATGTAGCTAGCTTGTTCTTTAGAGAAATTGTTAGGTTGCATGGTATGCCTAAGACAATAGTTTCTGATCGTGACACTAAGTTCTTAAGCCATTTTTGGCGCACGTTATGGTCTAAGTTAGGCACTAAGCTGATTTTTTCTACTACTTGCCACCCCCAAACTGATGGCCAAACAGAAGTCGTTAACCGCACTTTGTCTACACTCTTGCGTGCTTTGATTAAAAAGAACCTTAAGTCTTGGGAAGATTGCTTGCCACATGTAGAATTTGCTTATAATCATTATGTGCATTCAGCATCTAAATATTCACCATTCCAAGTCGTGTATGGATTTAATCCCTTGTCTCCGTTGGATTTAACCCCTTTACCTGAGCGTGAAAGGCTTAGTTTGGATGGTAAGAAGAAGGCAGAGTTAGTTAAACAGATTCATGAGGAGGCCAGAATCAAGACGCAAAGACAAAGTTGTATGCTCAACAAGCTAACAAAGGAAGACGTGAACTCATTTTCAATGAGGGAGATCAAGTCTAGGTGCATCTAAGGAAGGAGAGGTTTCCAGCTGAAAGGAAATCGAAGCTCATGCCAAGAATTGATGGACCATTCACCGTTGTTAAGAGGATCAACAACAACGCCTATGAACTCGATCTTCAAGGTAAGTACAACATAAGTTCAAGCTTCAACGTATCTGACTTGAGCCCTTTTCTTGCAGATGAAACAGATTTGAGGTCAAATCTTCTTGAATAAGGGGCGGATGATATGATATTGGTCAAGACAGAACCTAACACAACGGATGAGGAGCATATGGATAAAGACTTATTGCGTGTACCAGCTGGGGCCATGACAAGATCAAGGACTAAGCTCTTCAAGCAAGCTGTAGGAGGACTTGTGGTGCGGATTCAAAGTCAAGAAGAAGATAATCCAAGTCTAACCACATTGGTTCTGACTTGTAGTCAACAAATGGGTGTGTAGTCTATTTGTACTCTTTTTCCTTCACTTGGTTTTATCCCAATGGGTTTTCCAAGTAAGGTTTTAATGAGGCAAATAAGGCCCACACTTAACAAGAGTGCCCATTTTGTTGAGTTAGAATTTTAAGGCTTTTTAGCCCAAAAGACATTAGGGTTTTTCGTTTGGCTTTATGTTTTTCTATTTAAGTAGCACAAACACTTTGTTTTAAGGGCATCCACGTTTTTATCAATAGAAATAACTCAATTAGAGTATTGTTCTCTTCTTTGGTGAGTCATATCCAAAGAACTCCAACGGAATATCAAGAGACTTCCACCTGTCTTGTGTGACCTAACGATTCCCCCCTTGGATTTTCCTTCTCTCACGAGTTGTAGAAACCACATATATCCCCTTGCTTGTCTTTGAAGTGTCGATCCTTTGGAGGATTACATCACTATATTTGATGGTGATGTTGTTGATGGCTCTACAGTCGACACACATCCTCCATGTTCCATCTTTCTTGGGGACTAATAGGACGGGTACAACACACAGACTCAAGCTTTCATGGACTAGCTGGGTTCTATAGGCGCTTCATAAGAGATTTTAACACGTTGGCTGCTCCATTAACCGAGATAATCAAGAAGGAAGTTGGGTTTAAGTGGACAGAAGCACAAGAAACCTCCTTCAGCACATTAAAGGATAAGCTTATCAATGCTCCTATTCTAGATTTACCTAATTTTCTTAAGACATTTGAAATCGAATGTGATGCTTCTACTGTTGGTATTGGAGGTGTTTTGATGCAGGATAAGAAAGCCATTGCATATTTTAGTGAAAAATTGGGAGGATCAACCTTGAACTATCCCATGTAGGATAAGGAGCTATACGCGTTAGTGAGGGCTTTGCAAACATGGCAGCACTACCTTTGGCCAAAGGAATTCGTGATACATACTGACCATGAGTCACTTAAACATCTCAAGGGCCAACACAAGCTGAACAAACGCCATGCTAGGTGGGTGGAATTCATTGAAACCTTTCCCTATGTCATTCGCTTCAAACAAGGTAAGGACAATGTGGTCGCTGATGCATTGTCAAGGAGGTACACTCTACTCTCTACTCTTGAAACTAAGCTGCTAGGGTTTGAACATTTGAAAGAGCTTTATGGAACCGATTCTGATTTTAAAGCCATATTTGCTGAATGTTCTAAACATGGTTCTGGCCGATACTATAAGCATGATGGTTTCTTGTTTTATGAGAACCGATTATGTGTACCTAATTGTTCTGTTAGAGATCTTTTAGTTAGGGAAGCACATGGAGGAGGTCTCATGGGTCACTTTGGCGTGGCTAAAACACTGAAAGTCATGCAAGATCACTTCTTTTGGCCACACATGAGAAGAGATGTTGAACGAGTATGTTCTCGTTGTGTAACTTGCAAGCAAGCAAAATCTACTACACAACCCCACGGTTTGTATTCTCCTTTACCTATTCCTGAGCATCCTTGGGTTGATATTTCCATGGATTTTGTAGTAGGATTGCCTAGAACGCGGGCTGGAAGAGATTCCATCTTTGTGGTAGTTGATAGGTTCTCGAAAATGGCTCATTTTATTGCTTGTCACAAGACTGATGATGCATCGCATGTAGCTAGCTTGTTCTTTAGAGAAATTGTTAGGTTGCATGGTATGCCTAAGACAATAGTTTCTGATCGTGACACTAAGTTTTTAAGCCATTTTTGGCGCACGTTATGGTCTAAGTTAGGCACTAAGCTGATTTTTTCTACTACTTGCCACCCCCAAACTGATGGCCAAACAGAAGTCGTTAACCGCACTTTGTCTACACTCTTGCGTGCTTTGATTAAAAAGAACCTTAAGTCTTGGGAAGATTGCTTGCCACATGTAGAATTTGCTTATAATCATTATGTGCATTCAGCATCTAAATATTCACCATTCCAAGTCGTGTATGGATTTAATCCCTTGTCTCCGTTGGATTTAACCCCTTTACCTGAGCGTGAAAGGCTTAGTTTGGATGGTAAGAAGAAGGCAGAGTTAGTTAAACAGATTCATGAGGAGGCCAGAATCAAGACGCAAAGACAAAGTTGTATGCTCAACAAGCAAACAAAGGAAGACGCGAACTCATTTTCAATGAGGGAGATCAAGTCTAGGTGCATCTAAGGAAGGAGAGGTTTCCAGCTGAAAGGAAATCGAAGCTCATGCCAAGAATTGATGGACCATTCACCGTTGTTAAGAGGATCAACAACAACGCCTATGAACTCGATCTTCAAGGTAAGTACAACATAAGTTCAAGCTTCAACGTATCTGACTTGAGCCCTTTTCTTGCAGATGAAACAGATTTGAGGTCAAATCTTCTTGAATAAGGGGCAGATGATATGATATTGGTCAAGACAGAACCTAACACAACGGATGAGGAGCATATGGATAAAGACTTATTGCGTGTACCAGCTGGGGCCATGACAAGATCAAGGACTAAGCTCTTCAAGCAAGCTGTAGGAGGACTTGTGGTGCGGATTCAAAGTCAAGAAGAAGATAATCCAAGTCTAACCACATTGGTTCTGACTTGTAGTCAACAAATGGGTGTGTAGTCTATTTGTACTCTTTTTCCTTCACTTGGTTTTATCCCAATGGGTTTTCCAAGTAAGGTTTTAATGAGACAAATAAGGCCCACACTTAACAAGAGGGCCCATTTTGTTGAGTTAGAATTTTAAGGCCTTTTAGCCCAAAAGACATTAGGGTTTTTCGTTTGGCTTTATGTTTTTCTATTTAAGTAGCACAAACACTTTGTATTAAGGGCATCCACGTTTTTATCAATAGAAATAACTCAATTAGAGTATTGTTCTCTTCTTTGGTGAGTCATATCCAAAGAACTCCAACGGAATATCAAGAGACTTCCACCTGTCTTGTGTGACCTAACGATTCCCCCCTTGGATTCTCCTTCTCTCACGAGTTGTAGAAACCACATCTATCCCCTTGCTTGTCTTTGAAGTGTCGATCCTTTGGAGGATTACATCACTATATTTGATGGTGATGTTGTTGATGGCTCTACAGTCGACACACATCCTCCATGTTCCATCTTTCTTGGGGACTAATAGGACGGGTACAACACACAGACTCAAGCTTTCATGGACTAGCTGGGTTCTATAGGCGCTTCATAAGAGATTTTAACACGTTGGCTGCTCCATTAACCGAGATAATCAAGAAGGAAGTTGGGTTTAAGTGGACAGAAGCACAAGAAACCGCCTTCAGCATATTAAAGGATAAGCTTATCAATGCTCCTATTCTAGCTTTACCTAATTTTCTTAAGACATTTGAAATCGAATGTGATGCTTCTACTGTTGGTATTGGAGCTGTTTCGATGCAGGATAAGAAAGCCATTGCATATTTTAGTGAAAAATTGGGAGGATCAACCTTGAACTATCCCATGTATGATAAGGAGCTATACGCGTTAGTGAGGGCTTTGCAAACATGGCAGCACTACCTTTGGCCAAAGGAATTCGTGATACATACTGACCATGAGTCACTTAAACATCTCAAGGGCCAACACAAGCTGAACAAACGCCATGCTAGGTGGGTGGAATTCATTGAAACCTTTCCCTATGTCATTCGCTTCAAACAAGGTAAGGACAATATGGTCGCTGATGCATTGTCAAGGAGGTACACTCTACTCTCTACTCTTGAAACTAAGCTCCTAGGGTTTAAACATTTGAAAGAGCTTTATGGAACCGATTCTGATTTTAAAGCCATATTTTTCTGAATGTTCTAAACACTGTTCTGGCCGATACTATAAGCATGATGGTTTCTTGTTTTATGAGAACCGATTATGTGTACCTAATTGTTCTGTTAGAGATCTTTTAGTTAGGGAAGCACATGGAGGAGGTCTCATGGGTCACTTTGGCGTGGCTAAAACACTGAAAGTCATGCAAGATCACTTCTTTTGGCCACACATGAGAAGAGATGTTGAACGAGTATGTTCTCGTTGTGTAACTTGCAAGCAAGCAAAATCTACTACACAACCCCACGGTTTGTATTCTCCTTTACCTATTCCTGAGCATCCTTGGGTTGATATTTCCATGGATTTTGTAGTAGGATTGCCTAGAACGCGGGCTGGAAGAGATTCCATCTTTGTGGTAGTTGATAGGTTCTCGAAAATGGCTCATTTTATTGCTTGTCACAAGACTGATGATGCATCGCATGTAGCTAGCTTGTTCTTTAGAGAAATTGTTAGGTTGCATGGTATGCCTAAGACAATAGTTTCTGATCGTGACACTAAGTTCTTAAGCCATTTTTGGCGCACGTTATGGTCTAAGTTAGGCACTAAGCTGATTTTTTCTACTACTTGCCACCCCCAAACTGATGGCCAAACAGAAGTCGTTAACCGCACTTTGTCTACACTCTTGCGTGCTTTGATTAAAAATAACCTTAAGTCTTGGGAAGATTGCTTGCCACATGTAGAATTTGCTTATAATCATTCTGTGCATTCAGCATCTAAATATTCACCATTCCAAGTCGTGTATGGATTTAATCCCTTGTCTCCGTTGGATTTAACCCCTTTACCTGAGCGTGAAAGGCTTAGTTTGGATGGTAAGAAGAAGGTAGAGTTAGTTAAACAGATTCATGAGGAGGCCAGAATCAAGACGCAAAGACAAAGTTGTATGCTCAACAAGCTAACAAAGGAAGAAGTGAACTCATTTTCAATGAGGGAGATCAAGTCTAGGTGCATCTAAGGAAGGAGAGGTTTCCAGCTGAAAGGAAATCGAAGCTCATGCCAAGAATTGATGGACCATTCACCATTGTTAAGAGGATAAACAACAACGCCTATGAACTCGATCTTCAAGGTAAGTACAACATAAGTTCAAGCTTCAACGTATCTGACTTGAGCCCTTTTCTTGCAGATGAAACAGATTTGAGGTCAAATCTTCTTGAATAAGGGGCGGATGATATGATATTGGTCAAGACAGAACCTAACACAACGGATGAGGAGCATATGGATAAAGACTTATTGCGTGTACCAGCTGGGATGATGTGATCGTGAGCAGCATAGAAGCTAAGGAACCAGAGCTTATAGGTCCAATCACGTGTTCGAGAGCTAAGGAGTTGGCTAAGGAAGCTCACTCGCTCATGACTGAAGGATCGTTCTCGCCACCAGCTATGCAAGTCTTCAACATCTCCAACTTGAAGGCTTCTCCTGGTAATGATATCTAGGTAACTTAGGTGAGGAAGTCTGTACTCTTTTTCCCATAGAGAGTTTTGTCCCAATTGGGTTTTCTCTCATGGTTTTTAATGAGGCAGATGGAATCACTACGGCGAGTTACTTAGAAGTCTTACCATTAGGAGAATAATGTACAAACCAATCTGGTTTTGTACTTAGTAGATTTTGAGGTGCACCAATTAGTGGGACGCTTCGTTGCTTTTATTTTAAACGCTTCGTTGTTTTATTTAAGTTTCAAACTACATGTTGTTTTTTTGGTTTAAAAACTACATGCTGTTCTGTTTTAGGGTTGTATTTAAACCCCAGAACTTGCTGTAAATTTTTTTAGAGTATTATCATTGAAAAAGACTTCTTATTGAGTTTTCCATGCTCTCAAGCCACGGTTCTGGAAATCCTAGAGCCTGAATCTCCCATCACGTTGTGAGCCAAGAGATTCTTCACCAAATTCATCTAATCACCAAAATCTATCCATTAGATCCTTTCAGCCGTCACCACACCAATTCAAATCACGTTTTTTCATCCTATCATATCACCTTTCATCATCTCCATCAATCCTTCAGTTTTTTTGTCTCACAGAGACCTTTGCCACGTATCTCAGGAAATACTCGATCAAATCCGCTCAAAACTCATAACCGAGTTTCTCACACTCCAATCTATCAGCTGCTCAAGTTTCATTCGATTCCGAGTACTCTAGCCCCGATTTTCAGAGTTCTATCCTAGGGAGAATCACATCACCACGGTTTGTATTCTCCTTTACCTGTTCCTGAGCATCCTTGGGTTGATATTTCCATGGATTTTGTAGTAGGATTGCCTAGAACGCGGGCTGGAAGAGATTCCATCTTTGTGGTAGTTGATAGGTTCTCGAAAATGGCTCATTTTATTGCTTGTCACAAGACTGATGATGCATCGCATGTAGCTAGCTTGTTCTTTAGAGAAATTGTTAGGTTGCATGGTATGCCTAAGACAATAGTTTCTGATCGTGACACTAAGTTCTTAAGCCATTTTTGGCGCACGTTATGGTCTAAGTTAGGCACTAAGCTGATTTTTTCTACTACTTGCCACCCCCAAACTGATGGCCAAACAGAAGTCGTTAACCGCACTTTGTCTACACTCTTGCGTGCTTTGATTAAAAAGAACCTTAAGTCTTGGGAAGATTGCTTGCCACATGTATAATTTGCTTATAATCATTATGTGCATTCAGCATCTAAATATTCACCATTCCAAGTCGTGTATGGATTTAATCCCTTGTCTCCGTTGGATTTAACCCCTTTACCTGAGCGTGAAAGGCTTAGTTTGGATGGTAAGAAGAAGGCAGAGTTAGTTAAACAGATTCATGAGGAGGCCAGAATCAAGACGCAAAGACAAAGTTGTATGCTCAACAAGCTAACAAAGGAAGACGTGAACTCATTTTCAATGAGGGAGATCAAGTCTAGGTGCATCTAAGGAAGGAGAGGTTTCCAGCTGAAAGGAAATCGAAGCTCATGCCAAGAATTGATGGACCATTCACCGTTGTTAAGAGGATAAACAACAACGCCTATGAACTCGATCTTCAAGGTAAGTACAACATAAGTTCAAGCTTCAACGTATCTGACTTGAGCCCTTTTCTTGCAGATGAAACAGATTTGAGGTCAAATCTTCTTGAATAAGGGGCGGATGATATGATATTGGTCAAGACAGAACCTAACACAACGGATGAGGAGCATATGGATAAAGACTTATTGCGTGTACCAGCTGGGGCCATGACAAGATCAAGGACTAAGCTCTTCAACCAAGCTGTAGGAGGACTTGTGGTGCGGATTCAAAGTCAAGAAGAAGATAATCCAAGTCTAACCACATTGGTTCTGACTTGTAGTCAACAAATGGGTGTGTAGCCTATTTGTACTCTTTTTCCTTCACTTGGTTTTATCCCAATGGGTTTTCCAAGTAAGGTTTTAATGAGGCAAATAAGGCCCACACTTAACAAGAGGGCCCATTTTGTTGAGTTAGAATTTTAAGGCCTTTTAGCCCAAAAGACTTTAGAGTTTTTCGTTTGGCTTTATGTTTTTCTATTTAAGTAGCACAAACACTTTGTTTTAAGGGCATCCACGTTTTTATCAATAGAAATAACTCAATTAGAGTATTGTTCTCTTCTTTGGTGAGTCATATCCAAAGAACTCCAACGGAATATCAAGAGACTTCCACCTGTCTTGTGTGACCTAACGATTCCCCCCTTGGATTCTCCTTCTCTCACGAGTTGTAGAAACCACATCTATCCCCTTGCTTGTCTTTGAAGTGTCGATCCTTTGGAGGATTACATCACTATATTTGATGGTGATGTTGTTGATGGCTCTACAGTCGACACACATCCTCCATGTTCCATCTTTCTTGGGGACTAATAGGACGGGTACAACACACAGACTCAAGCTTTCATGGACTAGCTGGGTTCTATAGGCGCTTCATAAGAGATTTTAACACGTTGGCTGCTCCATTAACCGAGATAATCAAGAAGAAAGTTGGGTTTAAGTGGACAGAAGCACAAGAAACCGCCTTCAGCACATTAAAGGATAAGCTTATCAATGCTCCTATTCTAGCTTTACCTAATTTTCTTAAGACATTTGAAATCGAATGTGATGCTTCTACTGTTGGTATTGGAGCTGTTTTGATGCAGGATAAGAAAGCCATTGCATATTTTAGTGAAAAATTGGGAGGATCAACCTTGAACTATCCCATGTACGATAAGGAGCTATACGCGTTAGTGAGGGCTTTGCAAACATGGCAGCACTACCTTTGGCCAAAGGAATTCGTGATACATACTGACCATGAGTCACTTAAACATCTCAAGGGCCAACACAAGCTGAACAAACGCCATGCTAGGTGGGTGGAATTCATTGAAACCTTTCCCTATGTCATTCGCTTCAAACAAGGTAAGGACAATGTGGTCGCTGATGCATTGTCAAGGAGGTACACTCTACTCTCTACTCTTGAAACTAAGCTGCTAGGGTTTGAACATTTGAAAGAGCTTTATGGAACCGATTCTGATTTTAAAGCCATATTTGCTGAATGTTCTAAACATGGTTCTGGCCGATACTATAAGCATGATGGTTTCTTGTTTTATGAGAACCGATTATGTGTACCTAATTGTTCTGTTAGAGATCTTTTAGTTAGGGAAGCACATGGAGGAGGTCTCATGGGTCACTTTGGCGTGGCTAAAACACTGAAAGTCATGCAAGATCACTTCTTTTGGCCACACATGAGAAGAGATGTTGAACGAGTATGTTCTCGTTGTGTAACTTGCAAGCAAGCGAAATCTACTACACAACCCCACGGTTTGTATTCTCCTTTACCTATTCCTGAGCATCCTTGGGTTGATATTTCCATGGATTTTGTAGTAGGATTGCCTAGAACGCGGGCTGGAAGAGATTCCATCTTTGTGGTAGTTGATAGGTTCTCGAAAATGGCTCATTTTATTGCTTGTCACAAGACTGATGATGCATCGCATGTAGCTAGCTTGTTCTTTAGAGAAATTGTTAGGTTGCATGGTATGCCTAAGACAATAGTTTCTGATCGTGACACTAAGTTCTTAAGCCATTTTTGGCGCACGTTATGGTCTAAGTTAGGCACTAAGCTGATTTTTTCTACTACTTGCCACCCCCAAACTGATGGCCAAACAGAAGTCGTTAACCGCACTTTGTCTACACTCTTGCGTGCTTTGATTAAAAAGAACCTTAAGTCTTGGGAAGATTGCTTGCCACATGTAGAATTTGCTTATAATCATTATGTGCATTCAGCATCTAAATATTCACCATTCCAAGTCGTGTATGGATTTAATCCCTTGTCTCCGTTGGATTTAACCCCTTTACCTGAGCGTGAAAGGCTTAGTTTGGATGGTAAGAAGAAGGCAGAGTTAGTTAAACAGATTCATGAGGAGGCCAGAATCAAGACGCAAAGACAAAGTTGTATGCTCAACAAGCTAACAAAGGAAGAAGTGAACTCATTTTCAATGAGGGAGATCAAGTCTAGGTGCATCTAAGGAAGGAGAGGTTTCCAGCTGAAAGGAAATCGAAGCTCATGCCAAGAATTGATGGACCATTCACCATTGTTAAGAGGATAAACAACAACGCCTATGAACTCGATCTTCAAGGTAAGTACAACATAAGTTCAAGCTTCAACGTATCTGACTTGAGCCCTTTTCTTGCAGATGAAACAGATTTGAGGTCAAATCTTCTTGAATAAGGGGCGGATGATATGATATTGGTCAAGACAGAACCTAACACAACGGATGAGGAGCATATGGATAAAGACTTATTGCGTGTACCAGCTGGGATGATGTGATCGTGAGCAGCATAGAAGCTAAGGAACCAGAGCTTATAGGTCCAATCACGTGTTCGAGAGCTAAGGAGTTGGCTAAGGAAGCTCACTCGCTCATGACTGAAGGATCGTTCTCGCCACCAGCTATGCAAGTCTTCAACATCTCCAACTTGAAGGCTTCTCCTGGTAATGATATCTAGGTAACTTAGGTGAGGAAGTCTGTACTCTTTTTCCCATAGAGAGTTTTGTCCCAATTGGGTTTTCTCTCATGGTTTTTAATGAGGCAGATGGAATCACTACGGCGAGTTACTTAGAAGTCTTACCATTAGGAGAATAATGTACAAACCAATCTGGTTTTGTACTTAGTAGATTTTGAGGTGCACCAATTAGTGGGACGCTTCGTTGCTTTTATTTTAAACGCTTCGTTGTTTTATTTAAGTTTCAAACTACATGTTGTTTTTTTGGTTTAAAAACTACATGCTGTTCTGTTTTAGGGTTGTATTTAAACCCCAGAACTTGCTGTAAATTTTTTTAGAGTATTATCATTGAAAAAGACTTCTTATTGAGTTTTCCATGCTCTCAAGCCACGGTTCTGGAAATCCTAGAGCCTGAATCTCCCATCACGTTGTGAGCCAAGAGATTCTTCACCAAATTCATCTAATCACCAAAATCTATCCATTAGATCCTTTCAGCCGTCACCACACCAATTCAAATCACGTTTTTTCATCCTATCATATCACCTTTCATCATCTCCATCAATCCTTCAGTTTTTTTTGTCTCACAGAGACCTTTGCCACGTATCTCAGGAAATACTCGATCAAATCCGCTCAAAACTCATAACCGAGTTTCTCACACTCCAATCTATCAGCTGCTCAAGTTTCATTCGATTCCGAGTACTCTAGCCCCGATTTTCAGAGTTCTATCCTAGGGAGAATCACATCACCACGGTTTGTATTCTCCTTTACCTGTTCCTGAGCATCCTTGGGTTGATATTTCCATGGATTTTGTAGTAGGATTGCCTAGAACGCGGGCTGGAAGAGATTCCATCTTTGTGGTAGTTGATAGGTTCTCGAAAATGGCTCATTTTATTGCTTGTCACAAGACTGATGATGCATCGCATGTAGCTAGCTTGTTCTTTAGAGAAATTGTTAGGTTGCATGGTATGCCTAAGACAATAGTTTCTGATCGTGACACTAAGTTCTTAAGCCATTTTTGGCGCACGTTATGGTCTAAGTTAGGCACTAAGCTGATTTTTTCTACTACTTGCCACCCCCAAACTGATGGCCAAACAGAAGTCGTTAACCGCACTTTGTCTACACTCTTGCGTGCTTTGATTAAAAAGAACCTTAAGTCTTGGGAAGATTGCTTGCCACATGTATAATTTGCTTATAATCATTATGTGCATTCAGCATCTAAATATTCACCATTCCAAGTCGTGTATGGATTTAATCCCTTGTCTCCGTTGGATTTAACCCCTTTACCTGAGCGTGAAAGGCTTAGTTTGGATGGTAAGAAGAAGGCAGAGTTAGTTAAACAGATTCATGAGGAGGCCAGAATCAAGACGCAAAGACAAAGTTGTATGCTCAACAAGCTAACAAAGGAAGACGTGAACTCATTTTCTTGAGGGAGATCAAGTCTAGGTGCATCTAAGGAAGGAGAGGTTTCCAGCTGAAAGGAAATCGAAGCTCATGCCAAGAATTGATGGACCATTCACCGTTGTTAAGAGGATAAACAACAACGCCTATGAACTCGATCTTCAAGGTAAGTACAACATAAGTTCAAGCTTCAACGTATCTGACTTGAGCCCTTTTCTTGCAGATGAAACAGATTTGAGGTCAAATCTTCTTGAATAAGGGGCGGATGATATGATATTGGTCAAGACAGAACCTAACACAACGGATGAGGAGCATATGGATAAAGACTTATTGCGTGTACCAGCTGGGGCCATGACAAGATCAAGGACTAAGCTCTTCAACCAAGCTGTAGGAGGACTTGTGGTGCGGATTCAAAGTCAAGAAGAAGATAATCCAAGTCTAACCACATTGGTTCTGACTTGTAGTCAACAAATGGGTGTGTAGCCTATTTGTACTCTTTTTCCTTCACTTGGTTTTATCCCAATGGGTTTTCCAAGTAAGGTTTTAATGAGGCAAATAAGGCCCACACTTAACAAGAGGGCCCATTTTGTTGAGTTAGAATTTTAAGGCCTTTTAGCCCAAAAGACTTTAGAGTTTTTCGTTTGGCTTTATGTTTTTCTATTTAAGTAGCACAAACACTTTGTTTTAAGGGCATCCACGTTTTTATCAATAGAAATAACTCAATTAGAGTATTGTTCTCTTCTTTGGTGAGTCATATCCAAAGAACTGCAACGGAATATCAAGAGACTTCCACCTGTCTTGTGTGACCTAACGATTCCCCCCTTGGATTCTCCTTCTCTCACGAGTTGTAGAAACCACATCTATCCCCTTGCTTGTCTTTGAAGTGTCGATCCTTTGGAGGATTACATCACTATATTTGATGGTGATGTTGTTGATGGCTCTACAGTCGACACACATCCTCCATGTTCCATCTTTCTTGGGGACTAATAGGACGGGTACAACACACAGACTCAAGCTTTCATGGACTAGCTGGGTTCTATAGGCGCTTCATAAGAGATTTTAACACGTTGGCTGCTCCATTAACCGAGATAATCAAGAAGAAAGTTGGGTTTAAGTGGACAGAAGCACAAGAAACCGCCTTCAGCACATTAAAGGATAAGCTTATCAATGCTCCTATTCTAGCTTTACCTAATTTTCTTAAGACATTTGAAATCGAATGTGATGCTTCTACTGTTGGTATTGGAGCTGTTTTGATGCAGGATAAGAAAGCCATTGCATATTTTAGTGAAAAATTGGGAGGATCAACCTTGAACTATCCCATGTACGATAAGGAGCTATACGCGTTAGTGAGGGCTTTGCAAACATGGCAGCACTACCTTTGGCCAAAGGAATTCGTGATACATACTGACCATGAGTCACTTAAACATCTCAAGGGCCAACACAAGCTGAACAAACGCCATGCTAGGTGGGTGGAATTCATTGAAACCTTTCCCTATGTCATTCGCTTCAAACAAGGTAAGGACAATGTGGTCGCTGATGCATTGTCAAGGAGGTACACTCTACTCTCTACTCTTGAAACTAAGCTGCTAGGGTTTGAACATTTGAAAGAGCTTTATGGAACCGATTCTGATTTTAAAGCCATATTTGCTGAATGTTCTAAACATGGTTCTGGCCGATACTATAAGCATGATGGTTTCTTGTTTTATGAGAACCGATTATGTGTACCTAATTGTTCTGTTAGAGATCTTTTAGTTAGGGAAGCACATGGAGGAGGTCTCATGGGTCACTTTGGCGTGGCTAAAACACTGAAAGTCATGCAAGATCACTTCTTTTGGCCACACATGAGAAGAGATGTTGAACGAGTATGTTCTCGTTGTGTAACTTGCAAGCAAGCGAAATCTACTACACAACCCCACGGTTTGTATTCTCCTTTACCTATTCCTGAGCATCCTTGGGTTGATATTTCCATGGATTTTGTAGTAGGATTGCCTAGAACGCGGGCTGGAAGAGATTCCATCTTTGTGGTAGTTGATAGGTTCTCGAAAATGGCTCATTTTATTGCTTGTCACAAGACTGATGATGCATCGCATGTAGCTAGCTTGTTCTTTAGAGAAATTGTTAGGTTGCATGGTATGCCTAAGACAATAGTTTCTGATCGTGACACTAAGTTCTTAAGCCATTTTTGGCGCACGTTATGGTCTAAGTTAGGCACTAAGCTGATTTTTTCTACTACTTGCCACCCCCAAACTGATGGCCAAACAGAAGTCGTTAACCGCACTTTGTCTACACTCTTGCGTGCTTTGATTAAAAAGAACCTTAAGTCTTGGGAAGATTGCTTGCCACATGTAGAATTTGCTTATAATCATTATGTGCATTCAGCATCTAAATATTCACCATTCCAAGTCGTGTATGGATTTAATCCCTTGTCTCCGTTGGATTTAACCCCTTTACCTGAGCGTGAAAGGCTTAGTTTGGATGGTAAGAAGAAGGCAGAGTTAGTTAAACAGATTCATGAGGAGGCCAGAATCAAGACGCAAAGACAAAGTTGTATGCTCAACAAGCTAACAAAGGAAGACGTGAACTCATTTTCAATGAGGGAGATCAAGTCTAGGTGCATCTAAGGAAGGAGAGGTTTCCAGCTGAAAGGAAATCGAAGCTCATGCCAAGAATTGATGGACCATTCACCGTTGTTAAGAGGATCAACAACAACGCCTATGAACTCGATCTTCAAGGTAAGTACAACATAAGTTCAAGCTTCAACGTATCTGACTTGAGCCCTTTTCTTGCAGATGAAACAGATTTGAGGTCAAATCTTCTTGAATAAGGGGCGGATGATATGATATTGGTCAAGACAGAACCTAACACAACGGATGAGGAGCATATGGATAAAGACTTATTGCGTGTACCAGCTGGGGCCATGACAAGATCAAGGACTAAGCTCTTCAAGCAAGCTGTAGGAGGACTTGTGGTGCGGATTCAAAGTCAAGAAGAAGATAATCCAAGTCTAACCACATTGGTTCTGACTTGTAGTCAACAAATGGGTGTGTAGTCTATTTGTACTCTTTTTCCTTCACTTGGTTTTATCCCAATGGGTTTTCCAAGTAAGGTTTTAATGAGGCAAATAAGGCCCACACTTAACAAGAGGGCCCATTTTGTTGAGTTAGAATTTTAAGGCCTTTTAGCCCAAAAGACATTAGGGTTTTTCGTTTGGCTTTATGTTTTTCTATTTAAGTAGCACAAACACTTTGTTTTAAGGGCATCCACGTTTTTATCAATAGAAATAACTCAATTAGAGTATTGTTCTCTTCTTTGGTGAGTCATATCCAAAGAACTCCAACGGAATATCAAGAGACTTCCACCTGTCTTGTGTGACCTAACGATTCCCCCCTTGGATTCTCCTTCTCTCACGAGTTGTAGAAACCACATCTATCCCCTTGCTTGTCTTTGAAGTGTCGATATTTTGGAGGATTACCTCACTATATTTGATGGTGATGTTGTTGATGGCTCTACAGTCGACACACATCCTCCATGTTCCATCTTTCTTGGGGACTAATAGGACCGGTACAACACACAGACTCAAGCTTTCATGGACTAACTGGGTTCTATAGGCGCTTCATAAGAGATTTTAACACGTTGGCTGCTCCATTAACCGAGATAATCAAGAAGGAAGTTGGGTTTAAGTGGACAGAAGCACAAGAAACCTCCTTCGGCACATTAAGGGATAAGCTTATCAATGCTCCTATTCTAGATTTACCTAATTTTCTTAAGACATTTGAAATCGAATGTGATGCTTCTACTGTTGGTATTGGAGCTGTTTTGATGCAGGATAATGATATGATCGTGGATGACACAACAGCTGCAGCACCTGAAGTAGAGGGTCGGATTACACGTTCCAGAGCTAAGGAGATGGCCAAGGAAGCTCATTCCCTCATTGCCGAAGGAGTTGACGAGCTAGCAGCTGCACAAGTCTTCAACATCTCCATCTTGAAGAATTCTCCTGGTAATGATAACTAGGTAACTTAGGTGAGGAAGTATGTACTCTTTTTCCCATAGAGAGTTTTGTCCCAATTGGGTTTTCTCTCATGGTTTTTAATGAGGCAGATGGAATCACTACGGCGAGTTACTTAGGAGTCTTACCATTAGGAGAATAATGTACAAACCAATCTGGTTTTGTACTTAGTAGATTTTGAGGTGCACCAATTAGTGGGACGCTTCGTTGTTTTTATTTAAACGCTTCATTGTTTTATTTAAGTTTCAAACTACTTGTTGTTTTTCGGTTTAAGAACTACATGCTGTTCTGTTTTAGGGTTGTATTTAAACCCCAGAACTTGCTGTAAATTTCTTAGAGTATTATCATTGAAAAAGACTTCTTATTGAGTTTTCCATGCTCTCAAGCCACGGTTCTGGAAATCCTAGAGCCTGAATCTCCCATCACGTTGTGAGCCAAGAGATTCTTCACCAAATTCATCTAATCACCAAAATCTATCCATTAAATCCTTTCAGCCGTCACCACACCAATTCAAATCACGTTTTTCATCCTATCATATCACCTGTCATCATCTCCATCAATCCTTCAGTTTTTTTGTCTCACAGAGACCTTTGCCACGTATCTCAGGAAATACTCGATCAAATCCGCTCAAAACTCATAACCGAGTTTCTCACACTCCAATCTATCCGCTGCTCAAGTTTCATTCGATTCCGAGTACTCTAGCCCCGATTTTCAGAGTTCTATCCTAGGGAGAATCACATCAAGTGGTATCAGAGCCAACTCTGTGCCAAGGCTGAGAAATTCTCTAACCCTAATCTCTCTTTCTCTTGATCTTTTTTCGTTTCTATTCTTTGTTTTAGGGTTTGTTTTGTTCTGTTCTTGTTGCTTAGGTTTAGAGAAACGTTTTTGTTGTCCCTAGTTCTTAGGCATTCGTGTTTTCCTCTTAGAATTAGGATTAGGTTTTGTTTTCCCAATTGAATTAGGATTAGGTTGAATTTTCCTGATTGAATTAGGATTAGGGTTTCGTTTCCTATTTGTTTTAGGATTAGGTTTTTAGTAATTCTTGATTAGGTTAGGAATAGTTAGAAATCCTATTCCTACTAGGATTAGGAAAAGAATTTTCGTTTTTTTTAGGCTTTTATTTCTTTCTTTTCGTCTTAGAACTAGTTACTGTGAGCTGTTTTGACTTTCTTTCAGGTACAATGGAGCTTTCAGCTGAAGCTATGGAAGCTCTAAGCAAAGCCATGGCTCAGCAAATCAAAGAAGCCAATCGAGCAACAGCTTCTCAACTCTTTCAGCAATTAGAGCAGCTTGATAGCAAGTTTGAGAACCGATTCAAATTGTTGATTGAGTCGCAGCTCAAGAGGAAAGTTGGCAGATCTACTTTCACTTCCAATATTCCAAAACCGAGAGAATTCAACAAACCAGCCTCATTTAAACCAGCGACAATAGTTAGAGAAGAGGTTAAAACCGAGTTTAAACCCAGAAGTGGATCTTCTACTAGCAGCATTAGATGCTTTAAATGTCAAGGAATGGGACATTACTCCAGAGATTGTCCTAACAAGAAAATGTTTCTGCTGAAAGAAGGAGGAGAGATTGTACCTCAAGATAGTTCAGAAAGCGAAACAGAAATTGATGTAGAGGAAGAAGAAGAACCAGCAGCAGTTGGAGAGATGTTAGTAGCACGCAGAACTTTGAGTGTTCAGATTCATCCAGACGATCGGGAACAGCGTGAGAATCTTTTCCACACAAGATGTGTAGTTCAGGATAAGGTTTGCACCTTGATTGTTGATGGAGGCAGCTGTACCAATGCCGCCAGTGAGGAGATGGTGAAGAAGCTTAATCTTAAGACTACTTCACATCCTAAACCGTATCAGCTGCAGTGGTTAGACAACAAGGGTGCTGTAACCGTTTCTCAGCAAGTACTCATCAAGTTGGCAATTGGGAAGTATGAAGATGAGTTGCTGTGTGATGTTGTGCCAATGAGGTCTAGTCACGTTCTATTGGGCAGACCATGGCAGTATGATAGGCGTGTGATGCATGATGGGTACACAAACAAGCAGGTGTTTGAGTACAAGGGACGAAAAATCTCTCTTCTTCCACTCACACCAGCTGAAATCTACAAGGATCAGATGCATATGAATAGAAAAGAGAATGAGAAAGTGTCAAATGCAT
The DNA here is from genome assembly GCA_023374145.1 of Lepidium sativum. Taxonomy (NCBI): domain Eukaryota; kingdom Viridiplantae; phylum Streptophyta; class Magnoliopsida; order Brassicales; family Brassicaceae; genus Lepidium; species Lepidium sativum. The sequence goes on along the minus strand of JAKUCM010002324.1, from coordinate 21,406 downwards.
TATACATCAATCACAGTGAGTTTAACAAGCTGTTTGATCCAGAAATGACTACTTTCATGTTTGTGTACAAGGAGACATTGGCGTGTACTAAACCATCAGAGGAGCTTCCACATGAGATGATTCAGATTATAGAGGAGTACGAGGACGTTTTTCCAGAGGAGTGATAAACATGTTTTTACGGTGTTTTCTCAAATACCAAACTGTTTATGTAATCAATTGCAGTACAGTATGGTGTCAATCCACTGGGAGAGTAACTAGCAATCAAGATATAATCTACTTATTCTAATCTAAGCCAGATTCGGTTTTAGCAAGTGGTGATCTATCCTAGGTGATAATGAAATCTAAAAAATGCTAAAAATGAAACAGAGTATTAGAATGTAAGACAGAGCATTAAAAGTAAAGCAATAATGAAATTAATAAAGTGCAACACAAAATCTCAACCTAAAGCAGAGTATTAAAATCACGAAAATTCAATAAGGGAAAAACGGGTTCTCGAGGATTAGGATCAATGATTAGGGTATTCCTAGGGGTTCTAGACTTATCTATCAACCTATTTAGATGACCTCTAAGCAAGGAATCACAAAGTAATCACATTCGCTCTCGCGCAATGGGATCTCTCCTAAAAGACAACCTGACTTGACTCTCGCCCAACGATTGGAAATTCAAGAGGCCTTAAGTATGGACCTTACAAAGCCTAATAACACCCTAGACAATCAATCTCTTGAGCTAGGAAGATGCTATCTTAATTTAAGCATGTTCAAGTGATTCCCCAAACGCCTCTCGGGGGGGATTCACCAAGAGATCGAATTTCAATTGATCAGAAAGAAACAAGCATTAAGAACACTTAAACTAAAGAGATCTAAGACCTTATTTAAACATAGACAAATCTAGAAATCCCTAAGTTTTCCCCTGATCTCACCCTTTCCTCAAGAACCCTAGACTAACTTACTCAGAATTCATGAAATAAAACATAGACTTAAAATCGAAATCTAATTGCATAAAACTTAAAGCTAAAAAATTCGTAAATGCCTTTGTAAAAATAAGAGACTCGAAAATTGCTAGAAAAGATTGTATATTGAAAGCAGAAATTCTAGTACAATTTATAGATCAAAAGATCTTAGAGAAAAAGGAAAAATACTTAAAGAGAAAAAGGGAAAAATTCCCTTGAAAGAAAAATGGGAATTTCCTTTTAAAAGTTAAAAGGAAATTTCCTCAAGAAAGAAAATAGAAAAAGAACTAAAAGACAATTGGGCTTGCACAAAGGGGCTTTTGATGGGCCTTCTTCGCAGAGAAGCCCAAAGATTCAATCTTCGTCCGAAGTCTTAGTTCTGGCCCGTAAAGGCACTCGACCAAGTGATGGTCGAGTGTCATGCTCGAGTGTCATTGGTATATGCCAAATCTTCTAGATCACATCCTGAACTTCAACTTTAGGCCAGCCGATTTTCCATTGGTCTTCTTGTAGTCCGAAATTCTTCATGAAATGCTCCAAAAAGTGCCTAAAAATACCCTTTATGCAATGTGTGCAATGCCCAACACTAAGTATGCAAATTATGCCTAAAAGAACCTAAAACTATGATAATAATGCAAGTATGAATGCAAAACATGCTAAATAATGGCCCTAAAATGTGGTAAAATGCAGACACATCAACTCCCCCAAACTTAGTCTTTGCTTGCCCTCAAGCAAATATGCATAGAGCTAAGAAGGAAGAGAGGTTGCTGACAATGGGAACAATCAAACCTCAAACAAACAACTTATCAAGCTGAAAACCGTAATCCACAAGTGAACCCTCATTCTTTTGTAAAAACCACAATCTACTTTCATCAAGGCTTAGCATAAAAACCGAATATTCCCCATTACTTAGTTGGACTCTAAGACACTCAGATTTGGAACCTATTTCTAAAAGTGTAGACCGCAAGAGGGGCTATCGATCAAAAGACCTTGGGATTCAACTTCCTCAAATTCAGCCAGACACTATGAACTAAGCATTTTCGATCACTTCTTATTCTTAACTCCTATCTTGGCTCAAACTCGTATTTATTCTCAGCTTTATCAATGAGACACGAAAAAGTACGGGTTTACGCACAGTCCCGACTCACCTTAGGCATCAATGTATTAGCTTTATCAATGATACATGAAAAAGTACGGGTTTACGCACAATCCCGGTTCATCTTAGGCAACATCAGAATGGTTTCATTGATGAACACAAGAAGGTACGGGTTTACGCACAGTCCCCGTTCATCTTAGACCATATCGTTTGAGCTGAGTTGTAAGAAGGATGATTCTGTATTTATCTTATGCTTTTCTTTCTACTTAACTGGCTGAACCTAAGGAAGGATCTTATGCAATGTATCTCAAGCCCCTAATTTGGTAAAAATAAAGTTCAATTATGAGGAGACAAATCTGGTTCTTTCGAGACACAACATAAGCTTAGGTTTCTAAGGCCAATGATCTACCAATCAGTGTTCAAGAGGGGCAAAAAAAACGAAAGTCCAAGAGTTCACTATGGTTACTAGCCAATCAACCTAGCAAGACTGTCTATCATTAGCAAGATGATTCCCAAAACTCTAGACTCAATCCTATATGAATGTGATGCAACTACATGAACACTCTATTTTTTATGGGTTTTCTATGCCTTAGATGATATGCAATCGAAAAAATTATGCTAACTGAAAATGTTTTTGGTTTTTCTATGTCTTAGATGTAATGCAAATGATGAAATGCAAGAAAAAAACTAAGAATCACAGAAAACAAAGTCAAATGTCCCCTAGAATCCTCCCCCAAACTTAAATCACACAGTCTCTTGTGTGTATAAAAGCCCAAAAGAGGATCCTAGACCAGCAAGTCAAGAGAAAAATATGCAGTGGTATATACAATGAAGGGAAGGGGTTCCGTACCTAATTGGAGAATGAAAAAGTTGGAAATGAAGGAGTTTCTGGTTCGTTTTTAGAACACTCGAGCAGCCTTGCTCGAGTGTCATGCTCGAGTGTTATGCTCTGGTGCCAAATTCCTTGTGGTGCACGTTCCTTGACCTGAAACATAAGAAAAGAGCAAAAGAAACAAAGAAAAACTGCAAGAAAGAAAATATGTACAAGGATATCATGGGATTTCCTCCCAAGTGAGCTTGTTTTAAGTCACTAAGCTTGACTTCCCACACCCATCAGACCTGGAGTGGTTCAAAGAGAGGAATTGAGGTCCCCTCTGAGATGGTTTCATCAACCATGTAAAGCTTAACTTTCTGCCCATTTTCTGGAAGTTCCTCTCCTTTCTTGCTAAACATGGTGATGGATCCACAAGGCATAACTCTTTTAATGTGGAAAGGTCCTGACCAATCTGATTTGGGCTTCGTTGGAAAGAGAAGCTGCTTCACTTTGGCAAATGGTTTGGGATATTTGCTGCTCTTCACCTTGTACTCCATTACTCCATCCACAAAACCAATTGGTCTCAAAATTATATCAGGCCCAAGATCCAATTCTAGTAAATTGTATGATTCCTTAGAAGGCATATTCGTGATCTCATTGCAAGTAAACAAAGACTGAAGGCTTATCCCATCAACAACCTCTTCAAACATTGGAATTTTTCTGCAGTAGTCGCTAGCCTTACCACTCTTAGCCAATATAAGTCGAGGAAGCTTAGGAGGTTTAATGCCTAACTTATCCAATCCCTCAATTGAGAAGCTTTGTCCTCCAATAGTAGGTTTTCTAGCTGCATTGTCAATGTTAAACTTCATATTGAGATCCTTACCAAAGTTTAGCTCAATTGTTCCATTCCTCACATCAATTACAGCTCCAACAGAAGCTAAAAATGGTCTACCAAGGAGTAGTGGATCTTGTGGTTCCTCATCCATATCAATCACCACAAAGTCTGTAGGAACCTCAACACTACCAATCATTATAGGTATATCTTCCAGTAAACCATATGGCAAAAGGACAGAACTATCAGCTAGAATCAAAGAGAGCTTACAAGACTTGTAGTTGTTGAACCCCAACCTCTTAGCAACAGATAGTGGCATTAGGCTAATTGAAGCTCCAAGATCACATAAACATTTGCTGAAAGTTAAATGACCCAATGAGCATGGTAAAGTGAATGTCCCAGGATCATCTAGCTTGTCTTGAACTATCATCCTCTCTAAGATGTCATTGCACTCATGAGTCTCTACTGCCATACCCTCTAACTCATTTGTTCTTTCCTTCACAGCATCTTTCAAAAAATTTTGATAAGGAGGCATTAGCATGAAAGCATCAAGTATAGGTATCTTTACCTCAGCATCCTTTATTTGCTTGTCAAAAAGAGCCTTGTACTTCATCATTACGTCCTTTTTAAACCTTTGTGGGAAGGGTAGTCGAGGTTTAAAAGGAGGAAGGGTAAAAGACTTGTCGATATCGTGCAAAATATCATGTTTTGGAGGTTGGTAAGGGGACACTCGACCTAGCCTTGCTCGAGTGTCATGCTCGAGTGTCTCATTGTGTGGTTCTGAACATAATGCTCGATCAGTTCCAGCTCGAGCGTCCTGCTCGAGTGTTCTTTTCTGAGGCTTTTTCTCGATATTTTCAGCCTTTTTCTGACTAAGGCTATCCTCCCCAACTTGAATGTCACTGTCCTCAGTGAATTTATCATGTTGTACTTGTGGAGAGATCTCCTTTCTGCTCCTCAATGTAATGGATTGGGCAGTGTATTCCTTGGGGTTTTGAATGACTTTTCCTGGTAGTTGCCCAATAGTCTTAACTGCAGAGGAGGAAGCTTGCTTGTTCTCTAAATTCTTGAGGCGAGCATTAAGAGTCTCAATCTTGCAATTGAGGTCATTATGGGAAGCATCTATCTTAGTGTGTACCTCAGCAAATTTCCTGGTTATTTCAGAGGCGGTAGCTGTCTGACCTTTGAGGATTTGCTGCAAGATGTCCATTACCTCAGGGGTTTGTTGGGGTTGGGTAGTGTTGTGGTATTCATAATCATGTGGTACAGTAGGTGGGCGGTGATGAGTTTGCTGGTATTGATGGTTTGGGACAAAGAGTTGGGATTGAGGATGGTGGTGCGGTTTTGGTGGATACACCTGATCTTGGGGATTAGCCACATTGGTGTTCCTGTATGAGAGATTTGGGTTGGTTTTGTAGCTGTTGAATTGCCTGTAGTTGTTGTTTTGGTTTTGTACGAAATTGACCTCTTCAACTTCATCATCGTCTTCTTCAACCCGTTCGGATTCACCGACATGGTGTACTTGCTTATGGTGAGCTGAAAGTAACTTGTCCAGTTTGTCTTGTATGGCTTTGAGCTCCTTTCTACTAACCATATCTGAATCTGTTACGCCTCTAGGAGTTCGATCATAGTCTTCACTGTATTGGCCATCTGCTTGAGCTAAATTCTCCACTAATTCCCATCCATCATCGACATCCTTATTCAGAAAATTCCCATTGCTAGCTGTGTCTAACAACATGCGTATCTTGGGGATCACGCCTCTGTAGAGAGTACTGAGAAGGGACTCAGTAGTGAAACCATGATGAGGACATTGTGATTGGTACATCTTGAATCGTTCCCAAGCCTCAGAGAATGTTTCGGAATGGTTTTGCTTAAAACCAGAGATGGAATTGCGGAGTTTAGCAGTTCTGGAATTGGAAAAGAATTTGCCTAGAAATGCTTCTTTGCAGGCGTCCCAAGATGTGATAGAACCTTGTGGCAAGTGTTTTTCCCATAGATGTGCTTTGTCTCCAAGAGAGAAAGGAAACAATCGCAATTTCAGAGCATCCTCACTAACCCCATTTATTTTTGTCAGACTGGTTAGTCTTTCAAATTCATCTAGATGATCTAGTGGGTCCTCAGAAGGTAAACCATGAAATTTACTGTTCTGGACCATGGAGATCATTCCACTCTTAATCTCAAAGTTATTATTGGCGATGGCTGGTGGGACAATTCCATGGCGTTGAGTGTGGATACTGGGAGCATCACCGGCACCAATGTGTCTAACTCTCCTAGGACGAGTTCCTAGTTCAGTAGCTTGTACTTGTTCTTCCATGTTCATCTGATCTGTGTATTCTTGGTTCAATCTGTTCCGTTGTTCACGCAAGTATTCACGAGGCAAACGGTCTATTCTGTCAGAGTATGGAATGAGGTCTTCACTACCACGGGATCTGGTATTCATGCAAGTGAATTGTTTCGTCTGAAATGACACTCGAGCAGGTGGTGCTCGAGTGTAGTGATCGAGTGTTTCTTGGTTCTGCTAGAGCTCTCCGGATACAGAAGAAAAATCAACGAGCTCGAGTTGTGTTGGTCGAGCTTGTTGATCGAGTGTACCTGAAAGCAAAGAGAAAACCAGAAACGTTTTTAGAATAATAGTATAATAAAACTTAGTCTCAGAAAAGTGATTTTCCTAATTGTAGCTAACTATTCCCAGTTGGCAACGGCGCCAATTTGATAAACATGTTTTTGCGGTGTTTTCTCAAATACCAAACTGTCTATTTAATCAATTGCAGTACAGTATGGTGTCAATCCACTGGGAGAGTAACTAGCAATCAAGATATAATCTACTTATTCTAATCTAAGCCAAATTCGGTTTTAGTGAGTGGTGATCTATCCTAGGTGACAACGAAATCTTAAAACAAAATGCTAAAAATGAAACAGAGTATTAGAATGTAAAAAACAGAGCATTAAAAGTAAAGCAATAGTGAAACTAATAAAGTGCAATACGAAATCTCAACCTAAAGCAGAGTATTAAAATCACGAAAATTCAATAAGGGAAAAACGGGTTCTCGAGGATTAGGATCAATGATTAGGGTATTCCTAGGGGTTCTAGACTTATCTATCAACCTATTTAGATGACCTCTAAGCAAGGAATCACAAAGTAATCACATTCGCTCTCGCGCAATGGGACCTCTCCTAAAAGACAACCTGACTTGACTCTCGCCCAACGATTGGAAATTCAAGAGGCCTTAAGTATGGACCTTACAAAGCCTAATAACACCCTAGACAATCAATCTCTTGAGCTAGGAAGATGCTATCTTAATTTAAGCATGTTCAAGTGATTCCCCAAACGCCTCTCGGGGGGGATTCACCAAGAGATCGAATTTCAATTGATCAGAAAGAAACAAGCATTAAGAACACTTAAACTAAAGAGATCTAAGACCTTATTTAAACATAGACAAATCTAGAAATCCCTAAGTTTTCCCCTAATCTCACCCTTTCCTCAAGAACCCTAGACTAACTTACTCAGAATTCATGAAATAAAACAAAGACTTAAAATCGAAAATCAATTGCATAAACTTAAGACTTAAAACCGTAAATAGCTAAAGAAAGAACTCGAAATTTTGCTGGAAAAGATTGTATATTGAAAGCAGAAATTCTAGTACAATTTATAGATCAAAAGATCTTAGAGAAAAAGGAAAAATACTTAAAGAGAAAAAGGGAAAAATTCCCTTGAAAGAAAAATGGGAATTTCCTTTTAAAAGTTAAAAGGAAATTTCCCTAAGAAAGAAAAATAGAAAAAGAACTAAAAGACAATTGGGCTTGCACAAAGGGGCTTTTGATGGGCCTTCTTCGCAGAGAAGCCCAAAGATTCAATCTTCGTCCGAAGTCTTAGTTCTGGCCCGTAAAGGCACTCGACCAAGTGATGGTCGAGTGTCATGCTCGAGTGTCATTGGTATATGCCAAATCTTCTAGATCACATCCTGAACTTCAACTTTAGGCCAGCCGATTTTCCATTGGTCTTCTTGTAGTCCGAAATTCTTCATGAAATGCTCCAAAAAGTGCCTAAAAATACCCTTTATGCAATGTGTGCAATGCCCAACACTAAGTATGCAAATTATGCCTAAAAGAACCTAAAACTATGATAATAATGCAAGTATGAATGCAAAACATGCTAAATAATGGCCCTAAAATGTGGTAAAATGCAGACACATCATTAGTGTGATAGAATTCACCCATAGCTTGGTAGGGTTCATCCATAGCTTGGTAGAGTTCATCCAACGTGTGGTAGAGTTTATCCAAACTCTACCATTACTGTGGTAAAGTTCATCCAATGTGTAGTAGAGTTCAACCAACGTGTAGCAGCAAACATCAAAATATCTCAAAAACTAGCCGTTGAAACCATAATTCCACCGTTGGATCTAAAGATCACTAGGTCACAAAGCTTCCCGAAAAATCTCACTCAGATTGGAACACGTTTGAAGGTTCGAAAACTGTCTTGAAAACGACCCGACGGAAAATATTACACTAGAATTCACTTACATGTAGTATAGTTCATTTTAGTGTAGTAGAGTTCAGTTTAGTGTGATATAATTAACCCATAGCATGGTAGAGTTCATCCAACGTCTGGTAGAGTTCATCCAAACTCTACTATTATTGTGGTAGAGTTCATCCAATGTGTAGTAGAGTTTAACTAACGTGTAGCAGCAAACATCAAAATATCTCAGAAATTAGCCGTTGAAACCAATCCCACCGTTGGATCAAAAGATCACTGTGTCACGAAGCCTCCCGCAAAATTTCACTCATATCAGAACGCATTTAAAGGTTCAAACACTGTCTTGAAAACGACCCGACGGAAAATATTACCGTAGAATTCACTTACATGTAGTAGAGTTCATTTTTGTGTAGTAGAGTTCAGTTTAGTGTGATAGAATTCACCCATAGCATGGTAGAGTTCATCCATAACTTGGTAGAGTTCATCCAACGTGTGGTAGAGTTTATCCAAACTCTACCATTACTGTGGTAAAGTTCATCCAATGTGTAGTAGAGTTCAACCAACGTGTAGCAGCAAACATCAAAATATCTCAAAAACTAGCCGTTGAAACCATAATTCCACCGTTGGATCTAAAGATCACTAGGTCACAAAGCTTCCCGCAAAATTTCACTCAGATCGGAACACGCTTGAAGGTTCAGACACTGTCTTGAAAAAGATCCGACGAAAAATATTACACTAGAATTCACTTACATGTAGTAGAGTTCATTTTAGTGTAGTAGAGTTCAGTTTAGTGTGATAGAGTTCACCCATAGCTTGGTATAGTTCATCCATAAATTGGTAGAATTCATCCAAAGTGTGGTAGAGTTCATCCAAACTCTACCATTACTGTGGTAGAGTTCATCCAATGTGTAGTGGAGTTCAACCAACGTGTAGCAGCAAACATCAAAATATCTAAAAAACTAGCCGTTGAAACCATAATCCCACCATTGGATCTAATAACCACTGTGTCATAAAGCCTCCCTCAAAATTTCACTCATATCGGAATTCATTTAAAGGTTCAAACACTGTCTTGAAAACGACCCGACGGAAAATATTACCGTAGAATTCACTTACCTTTAGTAGAGTTCATTTTAGTATAGTAGAGTTCAGTTTAGTGTGATAGAATTCACCCATAGCTTGGTAGGGTTCATCCATAGCTTGGTAGAGTTCATCCAACGTCTGGTAGAGTTCATCCAAACTCTACTATTACTGTGGTAGAGTTCATCCAATGTGTAGTAGAGTTTAACTAACGTGTAGCAGCAAACATCAAAATATCTCAGAAATTAGCCGTTGAAACCAATCCCACCGTTGGATCAAAAGATCACTGTGTCACGAAGCCTCCCGCAAAATTTCACTCATATCAGAACGCATTTAAAGGTTCAAACACTGTCTTGAACACGACCCGACGGAAAATATTACCGTAGAATTCACTTACATGTAGTAGAGTTCATTTTAGCATAGTAGAGTTCAGTTTAGTGTGATAGAATTCACCCATAGCTTGGTAGGTTTAAGCCATAGCTTGGTAGAGTTCATCGAACATGTGGTAGAGTTTATCCAAACTCTACCATTACTGTGGTAAAGTTCATCCAATGTGTAGTAGAGTTCAACCAACGTGTAGCATCAAACATCAAAATATCTCAAAAACTAGCCGTTGAAACCAGAAACCCACCATTAGATCTAAAAACCACTGTGTCATGAAGCTTCCCGCAAAATTTCACTCATATCGGAACACATTTAAAGGTTCAAATACTGTCTTGAAAACGATCTAACGGAACATAATACACTATAATTCACTTACATTTATAGAGTTCATTTTAGTGTAGTAGAGTTCAGTTTAGTGTGATAGAGTTCACCCATAGCTTGGTAGAGTTCATCCATAGCTTAGTAGAGTTCATCCAACGTGTGGTAGAGTTCATCCAAACTCTACCATTACTGTGGTAGAGTTCATCCAATGTGTAGTGGAGTTCAACCAACGTGTAGCAGCAAACATCAAAATATCTAAACAACTAGCCGTTGAAACAATAATCCCACCATTGGTTCTAATAACCACTGTGTCATGAAGCCTCCCGCAAAATTTCACTCATATCGGAACGCATTTAAAGGTTCAAACACTGTCTTGAAAACGATCCGACGGAAAATATTACCGTAGAATTCACTTACATGTAGTAGAGTTCATTTTAGTATAGTAGAGTTCAGTTTAGTGTGATAGAATTCACCCATAGCTTGGTAGGGTTCATCCATAGCTTGGTAGAGTTCATCCAACGTGTGGTAGAGTTTATCCAAACTCTACCATTACTGTGGTAAAGTTCATCCAATGTGTAGTAGAGTTCAACCAACGTGTAGCAGCAAACATCAAAATATCTCAAAAACTAGCCGTTGAAACCATAATTCCACCGTTGGATCTAAAGATCACTAGGTCACAAAGCTTCCCGAATAATCTCACTCAGATTGGAACACGTTTGAAGGTTCGAAAACTGTCTTGAAAACGACCCGACGGAAAATATTACACTAGAATTCACTTACATGTAGTATAGTTCATTTTAGTGTAGTAGAGTTCAGTTTAGTGTGATATAATTAACCCATAGCATGGTAGAGTTCATCCAACGTCTGGTAGAGTTCATCCAAACTCTACTATTATTGTGGTAGAGTTCATCCAATGTGTAGTAGAGTTTAACTAACGTGTAGCATCAAACATCAAAATATCTCAGAAATTAGCCGTTGAAACCAATCCCACCGTTGGATCAAAAGATCACTGTGTCACGAAGCCTCCCGCAAAATTTCACTCATATCAGAACGCATTTAAAGGTTCAAACACTGTCTTGAAAACGACCCGACGGAAAATATTACCGTAGAATTCACTTACATGTAGTAGAGTTCATTTTAGCATAGTAGAGTTCAGTTTAGTGTGATAGAATTCACCCATAGCTTGGTAGGGTTCAGCCATAGCTTGGTAGAGTTCATCCAACGTGTGGTAGAGTTTATCCAAACTCTACCATTACTGTGGTAAAGTTCATCCAATGTGTAGTAGAGTTCAACCAACGTGTAGCATCAAACATCAAAATATCTCAAAAACTAGCCGTTGAAACCAGAAACCCACCATTAGATCTAAAAACCACTGTGTCATGAAGCCTCCCGCAAAATTTCACTCATATCGTAACACATTTAAAGGTTCAAATACTGTCTTGAAAACGATCTAACGGAACATTATACACTATAATTCACTTACATTTATAGAGTTCATTTTAGTGTAGTAGAGTTAAGTTTAGTGTGATAGAGTTCACCCATAGCTTGGTAGAGTTCATCCATAGCTTAGTAGAGTTCATCCAACGTGTGGTAGAGTTCATCCAAACTCTACCATTACTGTGGTAGAGTTCATCCAATGTGTAGTGGAGTTCAACCAACGTGTAGCAGCAAACATCAAAATATCTAAACAACTAGCCGTTGAAACAATAATCCCACCATTGGATCTAATAACCACTGTGTCATGAAGCCTCCCGCAAAATTTCACTCATATCGGAACGCATTTAAAGGTTCAAACACTGTCTTGAAAACGACCCGACGGAAAATATTACCGTAGAATTCACTTACATGTAGTAGAGTTCATTTTAGTATAGTAGAGTTCAGTTTAGTGTGATAGAATTCACCCATAGCTTGGTAGGGTTTATCCATAGCTTGGTAGAGTTCATCCAACGTGTGGTAGAGTTTATCCAAACTCTACCATTACTGTGGTAAAGTTTATCCAATGTGTAGTAGAGTTCAACCAACGTGTAGCAGCAAACATCAAAATATCTCAAAAACTAGCCGTTGAAACCATAATTCCACCGTTGGATCTAAAGATCACTAGGTCACAAAGCTTCCCGCAAAATTTCACTCAGATCGGAACACGCTTGAAGGTTCAGACACTGTCTTGAAAAAGATCCGACGAAAAATATTACACTAGAATTCACTTACATGTAGTAGAGTTCATTTTAGTGTAGTAGAGTTCAGTTTAGTGTGATAGAGTTCACCCATAGCTTGGTATAGTTCATCCATAAATTGGTAGAATTCATCCAAAGTGTGGTAGACTTCATCCAAACTCTACCATTACTGTGGTAGAGTTCATCCAATGCGTAGTGGAGTTCAACCAACGTGTAGCAGCAAACATCAAAATATCTAAAAAACTAGCCGTTGAAACCATAATCCCACCATTGGATCTAATAACCACTGTGTCATGAAGCCTCCCTCAAAATTTCACTCATATCGGAATTCATTTAAAGGTTCAAACAGTGTCTTGAAAACGACCCGACGGAAAATATTACCGTAGAATTCACTTACCTTTAGTAGAGTTCATTTTAGTATAGTAGAGTTCAGTTTAGTTTGATAGAATTCACCCATAGCTTGGTAGGGTTCATCCATAGCTTGGTAGAGTTCATCCAACGTCTGGTAGAGTTCATCCAAACTCTACTATTACTGTGGTAGAGTTCATCCAATGTGTAGTAGAGTTTAACTAACGTGTAGCAGCAAACATCAAAATATCTCAGAAATTAGCCGTTGAAACCAATCCCACCGTTGGATCAAAAGATCACTGTGTCACGAAGCCTCCCGCAAAATTTCACTCATATCAGAACGCATTTAAAGGTTCAAACACTGTCTTGAAAACGACCCGACGGAAAATATTACCGTAGAATTCACTTACATGTAGTAGAGTTCATTTTAGCATAGTAGAGTTCAGTTTAGTGTGATAGAATTCACCCATAGCTTGGTAGGTTTCAGTCATAGCTTGGTAGAGTTCATCCAACATGTGGTAGAGTTTATCCAAACTCTACCATTACTGTGGTAAAGTTCATCCAATGTGTAGTAGAGTTCAACCAACGTGTAGCATCAAACATCAAAATATCTCAAAAACTAGCCGTTGAAACCAGAAACCCACCATTAGATCTAAAAACCACTGTGTCATGAAGCCTCCCGCAAAATTTCACTCATATCGGAACACATTTAAAGGTTCAAATACTGTCTTGAAAACGATCTAACGGAACATAATACACTATAATTCACTTACATTTATAGAGTTCATTTTAGTGTAGTAGAGTTCAGTTTAGTGTGATAGAGTTCACCCATAGCTTGGTAGAGTTCATCCATAGCTTAGTAGAGTTCATCCAACGTGTGGTAGAGTTCATCCAAACTCTACCATTACTGTGGTAGAGTTCATCCAATGTGTAGTGGAGTTCAACCAACGTGTAGCAGCAAACATCAAAATATCTAAACAACTAGCCGTTGAAACAATAATCCCACCATTGGATCTAATAACCACTGTGTCATGAAGTCTCCCGCAAAATTTCACTCATATCGGAACGCATTTAAAGGTTCAAACACTGTCTTGAAAACGACCCGACGGAAAATATTACCGTAGAATTCACTTACATGTAGTAGAGTTCATTTTAGTATAGTAGAGTTCAGTTTAGTGTGATAGAATTCACCCATAGCTTGGTAGGGTTCATCCATAGCTTGGTAGAGTTCATCCAACGTGTGGTAGAGTTTATCCAAACTCTACCATTACTGTGGTAAAGTTCATCCAATGTGTAGTAGAGTTCAACCAACGTGTAGCAGCAAACATCAAAATATCTCAAAAACTAGCCGTTGAAACCATAATTCCACCGTTGGATCTAAAGATCACTAGGTCACAAAGCTTCCCGAAAAATCTCACTCAGATTGGAACACGTTTGAAGGTTCGAAAACTGTCTTGAAAACGACCCGACGGAAAATATTACACTAGAATTCACTTACATGTAGTATAGTTCATTTTAGTGTAGTAGAGTTCAGTTTAGTGTGATATAATTCACCCATAGCATGGTAGAGTTCATCCAACGTCTGGTAGAGTTCATCCAAACTCTACTATTACTGTGGTAGAGTTCATCCAATGTGTAGTAGAGTTTAACTAACGTGTAGCAGCAAACATCAAAATATCTCAGAAATTAGCCGTTGAAACCAATCCCACCGTTGGATCAAAAGATCACTGTGTCACGAAGCCTCCCGCAAAATTTCACTCATATCAGAACGCATTTAAAGGTTCAAACACTGTCTTGAAAACGACCCGACGGAAAATATTACCGTAGAATTCACTTACATGTAGTAGAGTTCATTTTTGTGTAGTAGAGTTCAGTTTAGTGTGATAGAATTCACCCATAGCATGGTAGAGTTCATCCATAACTTGGTAGAGTTCATCCAACGTCTGGTAGAGTTCATCCAAACTCTACCATTATTGTGGTATAGTTCATCAAATGTGTAGTAGAGTTCAACTAACATGTAGCAGCAAACATCAAATATCTCAGAAATTAGCCGTTGAAACCATAATCCCACTGTTGGATCTAAAGATCACTAGGTGACAAAGCTTCCCGCAAAATTTCACTCAGATCGGAACACGCTTGAAGGTTCAGACACTGTCTTGAAAAAGATCTAACGGAAAATATTACACTAGAATTCACTTACATGTAGTAGAGTTCATTTTAGTGTAGTAGAGTTCAGTTTAGTGTGATAGAGTTCACCCATAGCTTGGTATAGTTCATCCATAAATTGGTAGAATTCATCCAACGTGTGGTAGAGTTCATCCAAAATCTACCATTACTGTGGTAGAGTTCATCCAATGTGTACTGGAGTTCAACCAACGTGTAGCAGCAAAGATCAAAATATCTAAAAAACAAGCCGTTGAAACCATAATCCCACCATTGGATCTAATAACCATTGTGTCATGAAGCCTCCCGCAAAATTTCACTCATATCGGAACGCATTGACAGGTTCAAACACTGTCTTGAAAACGACCCGACGGAAAATATTACCGTAGAATTCACTTACATGTAGTAGAGTTCATTTTAGCATAGTAGAGTTCAGTTTAGTGTGATAGAATTCACCCATAGCTTGGTAGGGTTCATCCATAGCTTGGTAGAGTTCATCCAACGTGTGGTAGAGTTTATCCAAACTCTACCATTACTGTGGTAAAGTTCATCCAATGTGTAGTAGAGTTCAACCAACGTGTAGCAGCAAACATCAAAATATCTCAAAAACTAGCCGTTGAAACCATAATCCCACCGTTGGATCTAAAGATCACTAGGTCACAAAGCTTCCCGAAAAATCTCACTCAGATTGGAACACGTTTGAAGGTTCGAAAACTGTCTTGAAAACGACCCGACGGAAAATATTACAGTAGAATTCACTTACATGTAGTATAGTTCATTTTAGTGTAGTAGAGTTCAGTTTAGTGTGATAGAATTCACCCATAGCATGGTAGAGTTCATCCAACGTCTGGTAGAGTTCATCCAAACTCTACTATTACTGTGGTAGAGTTCATCCAAACTCTACTATTACTGTGGTAGAGTTCATCAAATGTGTAGTAGAGTTTAACTAATGTGTAGCAGCAAACATCAAAATATCTCAGAAATTATCCGTTGAAACCAATCCCACCGTTGGATCGAAAGATCACTGTGTCACGAAGCCTCCCGCAAAATTTCACTCATATCAGAACGCATTTAAAGGTTCAAACACTGTCTTGAAAATGACCCGACGGAAAATATTACCGTAGAATTCACTTACATGAAGTAGAGTTCATTTTAGCATAGTAGAGTTCAGTTTAGTGTGGTAGAATTCACCCATAGCTTGGTAGGGTTCATCCATAGCTTGGTAGAGTTCATCCAACGTGTGGTAGAGTTTATCCAAACTCTACCATTACTGTGGTAGAGTTCATCCAATGTGTAGTAGAGTTCAACCAACGTGTAGCATCAAACATCAAAATATCTTAAAAACTAGCCGTTGAAACCATAATCCCACCATTGGATCTAAAGATCACTAGGTCACAAAGCTTTCCGCAAAATTTCACTCAGATCGGAAGAAGCTTGAAGGTTCAGACACTGTCTTGAAAAACATCCGACGGAAAATATTACACTAGAATTCACTTACATGTAGTAGAGTTCATTTTAGTGTAGTAGAGTTCAGTTTAGTGTGATAGAGTTCACCCATAGCTTGGTATTGTTCATCAATAAATTCGTAGAATTAATCCAACGTGTGGTAGAGTTCATCCAAACTCTACCATTATTGTGGTAGAGTTCATCCAATGTGTAGTGGAGTTCAACCAACGTGTAGCAGCAGAGATCAAAATATCTAAAAAACTAGCCGTTGAAACCATAATCCCACCATTGGATCTAAAAACCACTGTATCATGAAGCCTCCCGCAAAATTTCACTCATATCGGAACGCATTTAAAGGTTCAAACACTGTCTTGAAAACGACCCGACGGAAAATATTACCGTAGAATTCACATACATGTAGTAGAGTTCATTTTAGTATAGTAGAGTTCAGTTTAGTGTGATAGAATTCACCCATAGCTTGGTAGGGTTCATCCATAGCTTGGTAGAGTTCATCCAACGTGTGGTAGAGTTTATCCAAACTCTACCATTACTGTGGTAAAGTTCATCCAATGTGTAGTAGAGTTCAACCAACGTGTAGCAGCAAACATCAAAATATCTCAAAAACTAGCCGTTGAAACCATAATCCCACCGTTGGATCTAAAGATCACTAGGTTACAAAGCATCCCGCAAAATTTCACTCAGATCGGAACACACTTGAAGGTTCGAAAACTGTCTTGAAAACGACCCGACTGAAAATATTACACTAGAATTCACTTACATGTAGTATAGTTCATTTTTGTGTAGTAGAGTTCAGTTTAGTGTGATAGAATTCACCCATAGCATGGTAGAGTTCATCCATAACTTGGTAGAGTTCATCCAACGTCTGGTAGAGTTCATCCAAACTCTACCATTATTGTGGTATAGTTCATCAAATGTGTAGTACAGTTCAACTAACGTGTAGCAGCAAATATCAAATATCTCAGAAATTAGCCGTTGAAACCATAGTCCCACTATTGGATCTAGAGACCACTATGTCGCGAAGCCTCCTGCAAAATTTCACTCATATCGGAACACGTTTAAAGGTTCAAACACTATCTTGAAAACGATCCGACGGAACACAATACACTATAATTAACTTACATGTAGTAGAGTTCATTTTAGTGTAGTAGAGTTCAGTTTAGTGTGATAGAATTCCTCCATAGCTTGGTAGAGTTCATCCATAGCTTGGTAGAGTTCATCCAACGTCTAGTAGAGTTCATCCAAACTCTACCATTACTGTGGTAGAGTTCATCCAATGTGTAGTAGAGTTCAACCAACATTTAGCAGCAAACATCAAAATATCTCAGAAATTAGCCGTTGAAACCAATCCCACCGTTGGATCGAAAGATCACTGTGTCACGAAGCCTCCCGCAAAATTTCACTCATATCAGAACGCATTTAAAAGGTTCAAACACTGTCTTGAAAACGACCCGACGGAAAATATTACCGTAGAATTCACTTACATGTAGTAAAGTTCATTTTAGCATAGTAGAGTTCAGTTTAGTGTGATAGAGTTCATCCAACGTCTAGTAGAGTTCATCCAAACTCTACCATTATTGTGGTAGAGTTCATCCAATGTGTAGTAGAGTTTAACCAACGTGTAGCATCAAACATCAAAATATCTCAAAAACTAGCCGTTGAAACCATAATCCCACCGTTGGATCTAAAGATCACTAGGTAACAAAGCTTCCCGCAAAATTTCACGCAGATCGGAACACACTTGAAGGTTCAGACACTGTCTTGAAAAAGATCCGACGGAAAATATTACACTAGAATTCACTTACATGTAGTAGAGTTCATTTTAGTGTAGTAGAGTTCAGTTTAGTGTGATAGAGTTCACCCATAGCTTGGTATAGTTCATCCATAAATTGGTAGAGTTCATCCAACGTGTGGTAGCGTTCATCCAAACTCTACCATTACTGTGGTAGAGTTCATCCAATGTGTAGTGGAGTTCAACCAACGTGTAGCAGCAAAAATCAAAATATCTCAAAAACTAGCCGTTGAAACCATAATCCCACCATTGGATCTAAAGATCACTAGGTCACAAAGCTTCCCGAAAAATCTCACTCAGATTAGAACACGTTTGAAGGTTCGAAAACTGTCTTGAAAACGACCCGACGGAAAATATTACACTAGAATTCACTTACATGTAGTATAGTTCATTTTAGTGTAGTAGAGTTCAGTTTGGTGTGATATAATTCACCCATTGCATGGTAGAGTTCTTCCAACATCTGGTAGAGTTCATCCAAACTCTACTATTACTGTGGTAGAGTTCATCCAATGTGTAGTAGAGTTTAACTAACGTGTAGCAGCAAACATCAAAATATCTCAGAAATTAGCCGTTGAAACCAATCCCACCGTTGGATCAAAAGATCACTGTGTCACGAAGCCTCCCGCAAAATTTCACTCATATCAGAACGCATTTAAAGGTTCAAACACTGTCTTGAAAACGACCCGACGGAAAATATTACCGTAGAATTCACTTACATGTAGTAGAGTTCATTTTTGTGTAGTGGAGTTCAGTTTAGTGTGATAGAATTCACCCATAGCATGGTAGAGTTCATCCATAACTTGGTAGAGTTCATCCAACGTCTGGTAGAGTTCATCCAAACTCTACCATTATTGTGGTATAGTTCATCAAATGTGTAGTAGAGTTCAACTAACATGTAGCAGCAAACATCAAGTATCTCAGAAATTAGCCGTTGAAACCATAATCCCACTGTTGGATCTAGAGACCACTATGTCGCGAAGCCTCCTGCAAAATTTCACTCATATCGGAACACGTTTAAAGGTTCAAACACTATCTTGAAAACTATCCGACGGAACACAATACACTATAATTAACTTACATGTAGTAGAGTTCATTTTAGTGTAGTAGAGTTCAGTTTAGTGTGATAGTATTCCTCCATAGCTTGTTAGGGTTCATCCATAGCTTGGTAGAGTTCATCCAACGTCTAGTAGAGTTCATCCAAACTCTACCATTACTGTGGTAGAGTTCATCCAATGTGTAGTAGAGTTGAACCAACATTTAGCAGCAAACATCAAAATATCTCAGAAATTAGCCGTTGAAACCATAATCCCACCGTTGGATCTAAAGATATCTGTGTCACGAAGCCTCCCGCAAAATTTCACTCATATCGAAACACATTTAAAGGTTCAAACACTGTCTTGCAAAAAACCCAACGGAAAATATTACAATAGAATTTACTTACATGTAGTAGAGTTCATATTAGTGTAGTAGAGTTCAGTTTAGTGTGATACAGTTCACACATAGCTTGGTAGAGTTCATCCATGGTTTAGTAGAGTTCATCAAACGTGTGGTAGAGTTCATCCATGGTTTAGTAGAGTTCATCAAACGTGTGGTAGAGTTCATCCAAACTCTACCATTACTGCGGTAGGGTTCATCCAATGTGTAGTAGAGTTCAACTAACGTGTAGCAGCAAACATCAAAATATCTTAGAAATTAGCCGTTGAAACCATACACCCACCGTTGGATATTAAG
This sequence comes from Lepidium sativum, assembly GCA_023374145.1. Taxonomy (NCBI): domain Eukaryota; kingdom Viridiplantae; phylum Streptophyta; class Magnoliopsida; order Brassicales; family Brassicaceae; genus Lepidium; species Lepidium sativum. The sequence goes on along the minus strand of JAKUCM010002324.1, from coordinate 1,787 downwards.
ATCCCTATGTCAGAAAGCTTCCCGCAAAATTTCACTTATATCGGAACACGCTTGAAGGTTCAGACACTGTCTTGAAAAAGATCCGACGGAAAATATTACACTAGAATTCACTTACATGTAGTAGAGTTCATTTTAGTGTAGTAGAGTTCAGTTTAGTGTGATAGAGTTCACCCATAGCTTGGTATAGTTCATCCATAAATTGGTAGAGTTCATCCAACGTGTGGTAGAGTTCATCCAAACTCTACCATTACTGTGGTAGAGTTCATCCAATGTGTAGTGGAGTTCAACCAACGTGTAGCAGCAAACATCAAAATATCTAAAAAACTAGCCGTTGAAACCATAATCCCACTGTTGGATCTATAAACCACTGTGTCATGAAGCCTCCCGCAAAATTTCACTCATATCAGAACAGGTTTAAAGGTTCAAACACTGTCTTGAAAACGATCCGACGGAACAAAATACACTATAATTCACTTACATGTATAGAGTTCATTTTAGTGTAGTAGAGTTCAGTTTAGTGTGATAGAGTTCACCCATAGCTTGGTAGAGTTCATCCATAGCTTAGTAGAGTTCATCCAACGTGTGGTAGAGTTCATCCAAACTCTACCATTACTGTGGTAGAGTTCATCCAATGTGTAGTAGAGTTCAACCAACGTGTAGCAGCAAACATCAAAATATCTCAAAAACTAGCCGTTGAAACCATAATCCCACCGTTGGATTTAAAGATCACTAGGTCACAAAGCCTCCCGCAAAATCTCACTCAGATTTGAACACGTTTGAAGGTTTGAAACCTGTCTTGAAAACGACCCGACGGAAAATATTACTGTAGAATTCACTTACATGTAGTATAGTTCATTTTAGTGTAGTAGAGTTCAGTTTAGTGTGATAGAATTCACCCATAGCATGGTAGAGTTCATCTATAGCTTGGTAGAGTTCATCCAACGTCTGGTAGAGTTCATCCAAACTCTAAAATTACTGTGGTAGAGTTCATCCAATGTGTAGTAGAGTTTAACCAACGTGTAGCAGCAAACATCAAAATATCTCAGAAATTAGCCGTTGAAACCAATCCCACCGTTGGATCGAAAGATCACTGTGTCACGAAGCCTCCCGCAAAATTTCACTCATATCAGAACGCATTTAAAGGTTCAAACACTGTCTTGAAAACGACCCGACGGAAAATATTACCGTAGAATTCACTTACATGTAGTAGAGTTCATTTTAGTATAGTAGAGTTCAGTTTATTGTGATAGAATTCACTCATAGCTTGGTAGGGTTCATCCATAGCTTGGTAGAGTTCATCGAACGTGTGGTCGAGTTTATCCAAACTCTACCTTTATTGTGGTAAAGTTCATCCAATATGTAGTAGAGTTCAACCAACGTGTAGCATCAAACATCAAAATATCTCAATAACTAGCCGTTGAAACCATAATCCCACCATTGGATCTAAAGATAACTAGGTCACAAAGCTTTCCGCAAAATTTCACTCAGATCGGAAGACGCTTGAAGGTTCAGACACTGTCTTGAAAAACATCCGACGGAAAATATTACACTAGAATTCACTTACATGTAGTAGAGTTCATTTTAGTGTAGTAGAGTTCAGTTTAGTGTGATAGAGTTCACCCATAGCTTGGTATAGTTCATCAATAAATTGGTAGAATTTATTCCAACGTGTGGTAGAGTTCATCCAAACTCTACCATTACTATGGTAGAGTTCATCCAATGTGTAGTGGAGTTCAACCAACGTGTAGCAGCAAACATCAATATATCTAAAAAACTAGCCGTTGAAA